>JAWQEG010001057.1:50000-201365 GCA_033782935.1 Petrolisthes cinctipes
AAACTAAACCTAACCAGACCTTACCTAACCTAACCTAACCTAACCTAATCTGACTCACTTAATCTACATAGCAATTCTGGTATAAACTACAGTATATATACCAATTGAGCTTCTCTTAACGAATGATATTGTTGCAAGTGGATGGGTTGAAATATTGTGATTTAAGCATTATGAAAGAGAAGCACTGGGGGTAATATGGAAATGGACAGTACATATATAGCCTACTTCAGCTTACATAAGTGTGGTACAGTACAGTACAGTATATAGTGACAATCAGTCTAGATATGGTATGTTCTATGTGACTCTGTAGTGCTGTTCCATATTGATTAATTTCTTGGTCACTGAAATGAATGATAAGTACAGTATAAGATTCAGTGTAAGAATAACACTGTTAGAACCTAATCTCAGCCACAAATAAGCATACGCTAAGCATGCATGATGACTTTCACTTCACATTCCCTCCTCCATTCTCTACTCAAGCCTGTGGTGGTGGGTGGACCTGAGGTGTGGCCTGCCTTCCGGATTAACTTTGGCATTGGATTGTCACACTCACATCCAGTACTGGTCTAAGCCTTTACCACACAACACTCACACACTCTTTCATTCCTAATTCAAGCTCCTGTTACTAGTTTGTAGTGCAATCACTGGACTGAGCCTCCTCACTTTGGTTTCTGTGATGTGGTGTGTACATGTAATCGGTGAGTGATCCTTCGTGATGATTTCAGAGAATGAAAAGGATAATGTTGTTTGTATGATTTGATTATGAAACAGGGTAAGAATAAGCTTGCCTTGCAACACATACCGGTACTCACGTGAATGTTATGGCACTCATCATTAGACAACTATACCAGTGTTAAATCTATTAATTGTTTTTTTTAGTATGCCTTTACAGTGATGTACAGTACTGTCACAAATAAAAACTATCAAAATCAATATACCACTGTGCTTTCTGGAACTCTGAATGAATTTCATGATGTGTTCAATCAGCTTGTGTATTATACTGTACTATGCTATGGTTTAATAAGTGTTTTCCTGAAGTACTGATATTCAAACCAATCCTTGTTGGACCATGTTGATAATGCAGATTACTTTGGTGTTGGTACAGTAGTATTTTCTTCTCTATATGTTTTCCTGATTTTCTTGTCATTTTGTATTGTAGTTTGCATTAGAAATGTGTAATAGAATTTTGTTAATATGAGCAATTCTTAAAATGATAAAAACCTGTATGCCTTAGCCACTGAACTGTTGCATACGATATCAATAAAGAGGAATAATGAAGAGTAATTATTTTCTGCAGGACGTGAATGATGTCCACACAGGATGAGTGAACAGCACCTGCAGGAGAAATGGGCCTGCTTTGCTCAGACAGAACCTGGGAATGTGCTGGTGAGTTGACAATTCTTATTCTTAAATGTGTGTCACAAGGTGTATTATTGTCGTGGGTTTTTGTGCTTTGGGCTCTTCAATTGTTCTTCCTTCCTTTTTTTTTATTCGTTTTTTACTTTATGCTCACTGTTCCTTCTTTTTTCTTTGAGCTCACTGTTCCTCCTTTCCTTCTTTTTTCTTTATGCTCACTGTCCCTCCTTTCCTTCTTTTTTCTTGGTGCTCACTTTCCCTCCGTTCTCTCTTTTTTCTTAGTGTTTACTGTCCTTTCTTTCTCTCTTCTTTCCCTTGTGCTTACTGTTCCTCCTTTCTCTCTTCTTTTTCTCTAGTGGTCACTGCTCCTCCCTTTTATCTCTTATTTGTTCCTCTGTTGCTGTGTCAATATTCTATCTCCAGGCCTTGTGGAAGCCGTGGCCCAGTAGGCTGTTCCTTGACTTATTCATTCATTCATGTGTTGTGTACCATTGTGATATTGGCATCAGTGAAGGATCAGTACAGTACACTCGAATCTGAAGCAGGCGGTTTCTGGACGACAGCCCACCCAAAGCCTCCATTGATCCGAGATGTATATATGTATCCTCATGATGGTTTGGGTGGACTGTTGTCTAGAAACCACCTGCTTCAGATCTCAGGCTCCGACTCGGATGGGCTAGAGACTATGGTATCCAAGTGTACATACCAAGTTTCATATCATGTATATTAGATCACTCAAAAAACATGAAACAGGAATTATGCATTACTAACGTTTGTAGGTACAATAAAGAAAACTATGGAGCATGAGGGGTCTGATGGATCTGTAAATGATGGGCACAGCTCATAATGCCCCAGGAATAAACAAAGCTATTTTGCTATTTTTCAGAGTCATCATCTTTGGTGTCAAAATATTTCATGAGAGAAATGTGTGATAGTTTTTTTTATTGTGTATACATGAGGGTGAGCCATATATAGCACAGTAATACCCAATAGGCATAGTCCTGCAACAACTGTCAATGAAACTGCCTCAGAAAAGGATATGAAACTTTTAACTGTTGGTCTCTGTAATAACGTATTGGTTGATAAGGTTTATGATTATGCAAGAAATATGTATTCATATTTACTTAATTTGTCAGGAGCGACAACATCACCTGGATGACTTTCTAGAGCACCTGCTGTTGGCTGGCCTGGGTGGCAGTCCAATCTCTACCCTCCTTCACTTCAGGTACAGTATTGTCTTGTTCTCTTGATATAACACAAGTGACTCGTGTACTTGTATCCACTACTTTATTTTAAACTCAGTCCCTCATTATCATATAGTCACTTCCACCAGTTTTATTTTATTTTATTTCAAAGTGGATGCCTATTGTATTGACAACATAGATACTGGAGAGCAAAGTATGGTGGTTCCATATTGAGGTTGTTTTACTTTTTTGTGACAGTGATATTGGAAGTGTAGTGAGCCTTTTGGGAGGACAGTTTCTGGCAGACGTTGAACACATCTGTCTGGGATCTGTCAGCTACGACAGCGATGCCTCCTCCAGTGCCACATCCAGGTCTGTGGGGTCCTCGGTCAGTGAGGTTTCCCGTGCCAGTGAGGGGTCTAGGGGATGTCGACCCAGGGTGGTTGCCAAGCCAATGGTCAAGGCAGGGCGTACCACTGTGGACACCATCCACCCGCCAAGGACACCCAGACGTAGCAGAGGGTGTGATTCTGGACAGAGCTCAGAGAATCAAGATCAGGCAGTGGATATGCAGAGTCAGATGGCTGAGTATCAGGGGCAAGAATGTGATGATAAATTTGTAATGAGTTGTCAACACCAGGATCAGTATACTCCTGCAGGTGCCATGCATAGCCATGACTCTCCTCTCCACCATCCTAGTGAAGTAGTAGTCAAAGGTCCAGGTAGCAGGAGTGCCCTTGTCTCAACTACACAAGATATCACTCCCACTGAGGATATACAAGTTGATGCAGTTGATGGTTGTATAACCAAAAGTTGCCAACAGGAGAAAGAAAAACATGAAGGAGTGCTAGAAAATGGAGTGGAGTATCCAAATGAATCTCATGCCTCAGATAGCTTTAATGAACACTCTCAGGATACTAGTAATCAAACCCCTACCCCTAGAACCACTAAAATTTTAAGCCAATCAGATAAGGACCCAGTGCACACTAACAGAAGAAATAGAAATAACGCAACACAGGAGTCACGACCGCCTCAGGGCAGCAGCGGTGGAAGACAAAGAATAAAATCAACATCACAGGACGTGGAGAGTGAACAAGGGAAGGAGTCACAGAATGCAGCCATACTTAGACAATACCTTCTTCATGGTTGTGGTGCCAAGATTCTCATCACACTTGACCGCCTGGGAGTTGCCGTGAGTATAATAATGTTACAGTATAAAGCAGACCTTTGAAATGTAACAAATACAATGCTGCAAGTAATTATAGCCACCACTTCATTCTGCAATTGGTTCCTCATTTCAGACTACGAAATATTTTGCCAGGATTCTTTTATTCATTGCCATACAGACTAAATGATCTGCTGGAACTATGTTATATTAGAAAATGTTAGTACTGTATTGTATGAGTTCTAGGTTTTTTCTCCTAAGTCTCTACCACCTCCCTGTTATGCTCCACTTTTTATTCAAGATTTCTCGGGCATGCCTTACCTTCTAAAATTTTGCTTACTGAGTAGTACAGTACAGTATTCTTATGGAGTTCACATATAGTATATTTATATGATAATGGTGTTCACATGAAAACATAATGTTTGAAATTAAGTAAAACAGAATGGTCCTGTATGGGAATTGTTATAGGTCATAAATTTGATGACCCTCAGTATTTTCCAATTTTTTCTTTCTTTCTTTTCAGGGCTTAACAGGAAGCAGAGAAATAAGTCACGTACTGTCTTTTATATTCACGTTTATGCTAAAAAACACCACAAGGGAAGATATTGAACAACATACTGGTGATGAAGGGAAGATGGAAGGGCTGTCAGGTGAAGCACTTGACAGGTACTGCCCATATGTCAACCTCTCCCTGGATGAAATATTTACCAGCACACAACCTACACTGATGAGACGCAGCGGGTGTTACTCAGCCACACAGTTATGGTTGCAGTCGTCGGGGTCCAAGAGCAGTAGTTTGTCCAGCTCTCACAGCACCAGGAAGGTTGGCAAGCGAAGAAGAAAAAGGCACTCAGCATGTCTGTCCCTGGCACAGTCCGACTCAGAGGCTGAAGAGCATCCCAGGACAGCCAGATTAGCTAGAGCACTTGTTAAATTTACCATAAATCCCAACGACTTTGACTACTACACCAGAGCAGTTTACAGTGATGAGGAACGTTGCCCAGACCAAGGACCCATCCATAATATCCATGATCAGACCAGACTGAGTGCCCAGAGCTGCATGCATCACCACAAGTTCTGCCTTAGTCTTGCACAACTCCTCCAATTCATTATATCCATCCAGGTACAGCTGGCAGTACATGAGGCTGAGGTACGTCCTCTGTCTGCTCCTCTGTTGGCTACACATGATATATTGCAATTCTCCCTGGATACTCTAACTTGGTTGGTGGGTGAAGTACATTCTGGACGTCACAAGGGTCAGCACAACAAGGAAGCTGTGGTTGATGTCCATGAACTCTTACCTGGAGTGCTTCGGCTTGTCTTCTCAGCAATACAGAGGTTCCTAAAATCCACTGAACTCCTCCACACCATCACTGAACTTTGTGTAGTCCCAAAGGTACTGGATCTTGCCTTAAAGCTGCTCAGTATGAATGTGGAATGTGATCTTGTTCAAAACAGTGACACAAATAAATATGGAGAAAGTGGAACAGATGTGAGACCTGATTTGGGAGTGAAGGAAGCACTCCTGGCCAGGGATATGGTGGCAGGTCTGCTTTATTTATTGCTGAGTTGTACCTGTATCAGAGTTGAGGTGAAAGATGTGTGGCAGTGCCTTCACCTTCATAAAGTCTTCCTGCAGAATGGCGGCCCAAAAATTGTACAGAAAACTGTTTTCTTGAAGGAAGTGTTACCCCTGAATCAAAGACAGGAGGTGATGACCCTGGTGAGTAAATTGGTGCTACATCTCAAGTACTGGCGTCAAGATGTGGACCACTCAGACAAGTGTGACAAGAAGACCCATCGCTTCTGTGATTACCAAAGTGCACAGAGCCACCACTCACAGATCCTGGGTACAAGCTCTCATATTATCAGTGAAGGTGAACCCAGTACATGTATGGTGGCCAACTTTGCCTGCCTGATACTTGAGTGTGTAGCCAGTAGTGAAGAGGAGGACTTGTGCTGCAGCTGTGTACGTATGTTAGGCAAGTGTGGTCTGTGTTGTTGTATGAGTTCCAGGATGGTCCTATGCAAGTTATTGGATGGAGCATTATCCAAGATGGCCACAATGGTAAGCACTGTTACATTATTTGTTGAGAAAGTAATGTGGCAGGATCTGGGTGGATTGGTATTACCAGAACCAGTCAAGTGTCCCTTTTGTCAGATCCCAGATGTGTCCACTGATTATACCTTAGATGAATCTTTTACTGCAGCATATTGTGCTAAAAGTCAAGGTTCCTTCCTCCAGTTAAAGAATTACAATATTGAGGCACCAGAACACAGCCTACCACTCTCCTTGTCCCATTGGGAGGGTCTTGTGCTCTACAGAAAGTTTCTATTTCAAGACAACATTAATGCAAAGATTATAAACCATATAACAAGATTGGTTTCACAGAGTAATACACGAGTAAAGTTAGAGCTGTGTGAACATCTTATTGTTCCTGCTCTGAGACAGGCATGTGACCATGGGATAGAGGAGCACCAACAAGATTCTTCAGACAGCAATAGATTGGTTTTGGTAGGACTTTTAAAGTGTTTCCGGATGACGTTGGAAGAATCTGCTGATGAACGCCTACTGGAGTTTCTTGAGGACCGGGGAACTCAGCTGATTAGTGATTGTCGAGACATTCCAGGACTTAGATATGAATCGTTTGCATTGCTGTGTAGTGCTGCCAAGAAGGAGCTTCACCTACAGCCAACTTCAAGCATAACAGAGGAAGATAATCGGGTCTTTACAAAACTGTTGGTGTGGGAAGTGTTTCAAAGAGATGAATTGTGGACTGCTTACTTTAGCATGAAGGCAGAGGAGGTGCGCCAGAGGTTCTTCATCCACACACGCATTAGTACAGACAATTCTAAAGCACCAGAACCTGCAGTAGAAAATGTTGATGTCACTGATGATGCCAAAGAAGTTGATGAAATGTCCCAAGGATTGTGTGAGACAGGAGAGGATGTAACTGACTCATGTAGTCCAATGAGAAACATAAGCTATGTTTCAACTGGCTCTGATGTACTAGAGTCATTGTCTGCTGTGTGTAGCCGTCCAGGTGATATTATGGAAGACCTGACTGATGTAATGGTGGATGAAATGAAGCCAGAAATTGATAGTGAAATGTTGGCAGTAGAAAATATTAGTACAGAACATATAACAGGGACAATGTCTGAATGTAAAGTTGTAGAAGCACAGAATAATGATGGAAATGCAGATACTCTTAGTAAGTCCCATCCAAATAGGAAATACTTAAGAAGATCAGAACAAGTTATTGATGACGTACCACCAAGCTATGATTCTTCAGATCTGACAGAAGAAGATCGAGGAGAGGAGAAAATTACATTCAGTTCAAGCAGTCCAAGACGTCCTCACTCCCTCCTCAAACACAAGGTCTCCCATCAATTGTCTAGGGATGTAAAGGTAAGGAAGTGGTAGTTAGCAAACACTATACATGAGATGAATTTTAGGGCCGTAGACAAGAACATATCATAGGTACTGATGCCCGATGCACATACATTTTATATGGCTGTTGTACCCCGGGCATCGGGCATTGGGACCCGATGATGTAATCTTGTCTACGGCCCTTAGTACTGATGATAAACCATCCCTAACTAACCCCTTGACATAAAGAGAAATGAGATATTGATAATGACAAAACCATATAGTTTTTGTGAACGAGTACAGGTACAATACAACACTATGAAAAGGAAGCATATATAAAATACTGTACTGTACAAAGATATTTCTAACGGTAATTAAATATAAATATTTATACTTTTTTAGGTTATAGTGATGGTAATGAATATATATTCATGAATTTATTTTTCTTTAATTTAATATTCAGATTTGAATTGATACAATACAGTCTTCTCTTCAAAGTTTCCTTATGCCTTGTAATTTGACTCCAGAGTCTGAGTATGGAGGAGCTTGGACAGAGGTATGGAAGCTTAGGTGAGTTGTGGGGTGCAGTGAGGGAAGGTGTGGAAGGGAGTACGGAGCTGAGAGGGTTCCTGGCTGGGTCTGCTGTACGTTCATTGGCTGCACCACTACTACTCTCCATCTCACAAGACCTAGCACGAGCTTCTTCGGGTCAGTTTATTTTAACTTGAGTTTTATCGAAATAACTTTTTTTTCTTCTTCCTTTTTTTTTTTTAGGTAGAATCAATGCCAAAGAAGAAGTTTTCAATACCTGTAGTGTAATTACTGTAGTTATTTTTAATTTAGCAAGAATGTCTGTTTGATATTGCCATAGGTGACGACTGTACATATTATGTGCTTCAATTTGTTTACATTTGAGGTGAAGGGATTACACTATTTTATGTTAATTATGCAAAAAAAAACAAAAAAAAACATGTAGTACAGAATCTATTTAAGCAAATGTTGTTGTTGTTTAAGGGAAGATTCTTTTGTTGGTGAATTGGAAAGCTACTGACTCCTCCTAACTATACCAAAAAATAAACACCCTCAATGGTATTAATAGGGGACCTGTTTCCTGCCATAGTTTGTAGGAATCAGTAGCACTCCAATTTACCAAAGAGAGAATCCCCCTTAATTAAACCTTTGACCATTACAATAAATTTTTTCTTGTACAAGTTTGTATAAAGACGAGAAGGGAGACTTACTCTGTCAATCTTTTTTGCACAGGTTCATATGAATTCAGCAGTGTAGTGTTGGAACAGCTGCCAGTGACCTTCTCCCTCATCCAGTCCCTTCTTACCTTCATCATCGTCACTTTCCCCCATGCTGGTCAGTCTCATGCCTCATATTCATCTATAATGTATTACACTCAATAAATCAATCAGTCATAGTATAATAATTTGATGATGTATATACAGAATTTTGAATTACTGTACCGATATACAATGAATAAATACTTGGACAATATCCAGCACTTCATTTTATACTCAGTCGATCATTGACGACCAACAAATGTTTTCCCAGGCTTCTGTTGTTTATTACCATACAGTCTAAATGATCGGCTAGGCCTGTGTTAAGGGGTAAGATTTGTGTTCGTAAATCTGGAGTAACTGAATCCTCCAACCTATTTCAAGCAACAGAACACCATTATTTTTGTTCATTTGGTTCTGTTTCCTGGCACACTTTGGAGGAATCAAGGCACTCCAATGTAACAAAAGCGAATTACCCCCTTAAAAAGGATATATTATGTGCTAAATTGAATGATCTGATATTGAGGCCCTACTTTACCGTAGTACAAAAGTAGGCCCAAGCCACTCAAATTATTCAGTAATACTAAACAATGTAACATCAGGTCTGCCAGTGAGTGCTGTGGTTAATGAGATGCGAGGACCCCTGCTACGCTACTCACCCTCCACCTGCGGCCACGTCAAACACCTCGTGTCTGTCATGTTACATTGCTGTGTCCTGCCTGCTCTGCCAGCCCTCTCACATTACCCTAAACACTCCACCCAGGTCAGTGTTTCTCTCTGAAACTACTCTTACGTTACTCAAACCACTCCTACACTACTCTCACACTACTCAGACCACTCCTAAACTACTCTCACACTACTCAGACCACTCCTACACTGCTCTCACATTACCCAAACCAATCCTAAACTACTCCCACACTACTCAAACCAATCCTACACTGCTTTCACATTACCCAAACCAATCCTACACTGCTCTCACACTACTCAGACCACTCCTACACTGCTCTCACACTACCCAAACCAATTCTACACTACTCTCACACTACCCAAACAATTCTCCCTAGGTCAGTTTCTCTCTTAAACTACTCTCACACTACTCATGCCATTGTCAGATATGATTAGGTTGAACTGGAATCTACTTAGCCCTGCAATCAATGCCACATAACGAATCTTATAGTTAGTGAAGTACAGTAGGTTCGTTCATTGTGCATGCTCTCAATGCGCGATTCACCTAATGCTCAACAAACCCCAAATCAGCATAATTTTATTCTATTATGCACAATGCTTTCATAGCGTGTGTTTTTGTGGCAAAGAGTGGCCCAAATCTGCAAATGAACAAATCCATACAAATGAACTAATCCATCACTTCTGACTCCCATTTTAGCAGACAGAAATAGAACAGATTGAGGAAGAAACTGGGGTAGAACAACAGGGACAGCAACAGCAGCAACAACAACAACAGGAAAAGCAACAACAGCAACAACAACAGCAACAACAGCAGCAGCAGCAGGCTGGGGAAACAGATGGCTATGAAGCAGACACAGAACAACAGCAAATCATGCCATCATCATCCACTGCAAGGTAAGATACCACTAGTCCTCTGGTGTGACTCGTGTAATATACATTTTATTTACAGTATTAGGCTAAGTAATCAGTTCACAGTATACTGTATTGCACACAGGTAGGATGAGGAGTAGGAAAGGATGATTGTTGATATTGCTTGAGAACGTTGTAGTGTATTGATAATTCACACAATCATCACTCCCAGTAAAATGTCTCTTATTTTTCATCATCATCATCATTATCAATACCACATTTCCTTTTTATCAAGGGGTAGGGAGGTTATAGTGTCAGTGCAGAACCCTTGACAGGCAAGAGGTTCAGCTCTGAGGATATATGAACCTTTAGTCAGGTAATTGTTAGAGAGTGGTGTCCCCAACCCTCACTCTACCCTATGTATCGTAGGGGATATGAGGTTGATTGCACCATCACAAAAATATTCACTTTTCCTAATTCTTTTTCTCAGGTCAATGCATGAGGAAGATGAACTCCAGTGCCCTGATCTGGTCCTCCTGGCCCTTGACTTGATCATTAACCACCATGAAAGGTATCTGGAGACACACGAGGAGGCTATACAGGAGGCAGAGGAGGCAAGGAGAGGAAGTAAGGAAGGAGACAAAAGTGTAGACCAGGTAGAAAGGAGAACGGGACCAAGTAGAACTGAAGACCACTCGTGGGACCAACAGCAACAACCAAAGGACCAATTACTGGAGAGGGAAAGGAGAGAAGTGGATGCTGTAGACCAAAGTACAGAAGCAAACCAAATGAGGAACCAACACAGAGTACAAGATCAAACCAGGGACCAAGGAAGTGAGAGAGACGATATGGATGTCCACGGGGAAAAGTTGTCAGATGCTGCATCAAAAGGACCTGAGGAAAAATCTGACTACACAGTGGCTGACGTTCCAACATCATCTAGGGAGGCAGGAGGAGGAGGAAGGAGGAGGAGGAGAAGAAAGAGACTGTCAGTGGGGGCATCAGATGCAGAGAGTGCCTCCTCCACCTCCTCTGTCTACCACACCCTTCCCTCAGATGGAAGCAACACCACTGAGGGTCAAGATTCAGACTGGGAACCTGATGTCAGCTGTACAGGAGAGGAAAGGAACACAAATGAAAGTTTAGGTGATAATGAAAAGGAGGAAGAGGAAAAGAGAGGGGAAGAGACCAACACTGCTAGTGATACAAATGATGAAGAGAAAAAGAAATATAATGCCAGTAGATGCTCAGGGGAAGAGGATGATGATGAGGAAGTGGTGACAGACCTGAAAGGTAAGCACCCAGAGGAGAATGTTGAAGAGGAGACAAGAGCTGATGTAAGTCTGAATGATGATGATGATGACACTGAAGGAAATATTAGAAAGGAATCCAGCTCAGGTGTTTCATTAGATGAAAGCAACTTGGCTGTGACCACCAGTGTCAATATGAAAGGAGTGTGTGAGGAAGAAGCAGCATTGGAAGGGGAAAGTGCAAGTGAAAGAAAGACAGAAGAAACAAACTCAGACAGAATGAATGCCCTGGATATGAAGGAAATTAGTGAAAAAGCAAATGTTGGAAGTCACAATATGTGTAATGATAGAGAAACTGTGTGTGATTTAAAAGAGGCTAATGAAGCAGAAACTTGTAGAGAGATTGGTAATACCTCTCCATCCCTTGACCCTTCCTCTGTACCAGCACACTGTGACCCTCTGTGTTGTGGTAGTGAAGCCGGTCATAGTGCTACTCTGACTCAGTGTGTCCATGCATTGTTGTTGTTGTGTCGTTCATCACCTGCTGTGTGTCGACGCCTCCACACCCTGGGGCTACTCTCACGTCTACTGGAAGGCTTCACAGACCTTATAGCAGCCAACTCACCCCAGTATCAGGGTGAGTACAATACTATGATTTATGTACAGTTGAATACAGGAATTTACAGTACAACCCAGGTGGAAGATGCTTGTCCCTCTTCACTACCCAGTGACTATTGTCTGGTATTTGCTTCTCGGTGTCATCCTACCTATGTCATGATTTCTGCCCCTGGTATATCTTATTGGTTGCAAAGTAACCTGATACTGGTAGGAGCTGAGCATTTTCCACCTGGGCTGTACCACGAATTCATGTTGTTGTTGTTGTTGATGTTCTCCTGGGGCAAAATGGCCTCCCGCCCCCTCAGTAAAAAAACAAATTAAAATAAAGGAGGGGCTGGCCCTATATGCCTGGGCTGCCAAAGCACATCCCAGGAAAATGGGACCAGAGCTTACTGGACCAGGGAGTCTGGGAGCCTCTGACCACCAGGGAGATTGGGGGGAAGGTCTTTGATCCCATAGCTATGTTACCACAAGAGCTACAAGTGGGGCCACACCTTCCATGAGACCAGTCCTGAAGGGACCATAAAGGGGGAGGGAGTTTACACTGCTGCATGCAAAGGGATAATGCACCCCCGTGTGCTGGTGGTCCACACTGCAGGAATAAAAGAAGAGCCTCCAGTTGCAGTACAACTTACGTGGATTGTTAAGCCATGTGGGCAGATCTTGTCATATCCACTAGAAGTGACCAGATCCTACAACAATATTTTTTCTAGCCCTGTGGGGGATGGCTAGTATTCACAGAGAATAAAGTCAGCTCCACTGGGCAGTACAAACTCATGTGTTCAGTTGTACTCATTACTCAATTGTGTACTGCTATGTACTATACAACAGTGTCACGTTTTTAGAGGATATTTTTGGTGGCCCTACCCCTTTTAGGTTTTGTTGCTTCTACATTATGACTGATAAACCCTATTGTTAAGTTATCTTAATCATGGTACTGGTTGGTACCATAACTCTTTGGATGTAAGGTATGCACTGTGGTGAGACAAATTATCTGACTTCAGACTTAGTAATGTTGTTAGCCTAATATGGAATCACCATACTGATAGAGATAAAAGTGATACATTAACCATTATAATATTATACTCTACTGTACAGTGAAAAAAAATATTAGTTGCCAGAGAATTGGTGAAATCATCTGGTAGGTAATCATCAGACACAACAACAACAACAACAACACAACCTTTGTTTATCATGTGATTTTGTTTTGTTTTTCCTATTTGAGAATTTAAGCAATTTGAAGAAACGCACCATAATTATTACATGTATGAATTAGAATGCTGATAATAACTACTGTGGTCATTTTTACACATAATTAGACAAGCAAGACTGACGGAGAAGTCTTTATCTTGGATATATTGCTGTTAACATCTTGAAATATAGTTAACATCTTGAGATAGTAAAGAAGACAGCAATGAATAATAGAGTTTTTAGTCTGGAATGGGAAAGTTGAGGACTAAGGGTCGATTCCACAGTGGTTGGTATTGGTTTGTAAGCACCCAAACGAAAGAATCTTAATGACTTATGGGTGAATTATTTGATGAATTTGGTGAGTAAACTATGCAGTGATCATCATTATCTAACTGTTTGATAGATTTTGTGAATACGGATACTCAGCTTTTGGAATATAATGAAGCCTTACAAGTGCGGTTGGTTGGGAAGCTAATAAACAAATACTACTGTGGAATCGACCCTGAAAGGCAAGAAAACTGCTTGAAGTAGAATTGAGTAGTTGAAAGCAGTGACAAAGTAAAGGATGTGTGTGTGTGTGTTTGTGTGTGAAGGTAAGGTGTGCCTGAGGCAGTAAGTAATCAGCAGTAACCACATCAGTGTAGCCTGCCTGTGTGTCACCTTCCCATCGTTTATCTTTATGGGAGGAATATGTAAATTAGAAGGATCCACTCATTACCATTCTTTGTCGTCGCCACCAACTGTGGTGTCCTTCCTGTTTCCTGTTGACAATTTCTTCACTCTGACTATATATGAGAAGTATAGGCAAGAAGTATGAGAAGTATGAGCAAGAAGTATGAGAAGTATGAGCAAGAAGTATGAGAAGTATAAGCATTGAAATGAACCTTACCCGAGCTAGGTCATATTGGTCATGTGGGTTAAAGGAAGGCACTATTTCTCCCCACCCTATATACAGGTACTGCTACGTTACCTCTGAGTTTTGTGTTATATTAATATAGGAAGGGTTATATCAGTCACCTTCAAGAAGACCAAGAAGCATATGAACAATAACAAGACATAAACACTCCTTAATTGTTATCATATTCAAACTTCTTCCTTTATTGGGGTTTTGGCGCCCCTTCGGCCCCAGCCACTAGCTTTTGGTTCTTCAACTGTTCCTCTTTTCTTTCTATTTCCTTCCTGCTTGTTGTCTCACCTCTCTATCACCTTTTTCTGGCGCTATATGACCTCGCTGTTGCGGCGCCTAATATCAATCAATCAATCAATCATTCTTCCTTATTGAAGCAGATTACTAAACGGAGAAGCATTAATTAAGTGACCCCGTGTTGTAGTCAGAAAATTGGAGGTTAATGAGTCCTTCAATTATTGCCACGAAACGCCACCTATATTGAAGGAGCTTGTTTCGTGGTATAGTCAGGAGGAATCAGAAGCCACCAAGTCTCATATACGATTACAGGCTCCTTAAGGGGGAAGTTTTGTGTTGGTAATTCTGGAGCAACTGCCAGATTCTCCAAACTATTCCAAGCAACAGAACTACACCATTATTATTGCCCCTCTGGTCCTGCTGTTTCCTGGCATACTTTGGAGGAATCAAGGCACTCATACAATGTACCAAAAAGGAATTACCACCTAAAGGGGAGATTGTTTTGACTCCTCCAAACTATGCCACAAACAGAGCCCCAGTTGCTACCATCAAGGGCATCTGTTTCTTTTTTTACATAGTTAGGAAGAATTGATAGCCTTTCAATTTGCTAACAAGACCTTCCCTTAAGAGGATAGTACACTTTTGGAACCTTGGAGCTCCTTGATTCCTCCAAAATATGCCAGGAAACAAGGCCAGACTGATAAGACTATTGGTGGCTGGCCTGTTGTTACTTGGAATAGTTTGGAGGAATCACTTGCTCCAGATATATATACCAACACTGTACTTCCACCTTAATTAATGTAGAGGTTTTGAGAGAAAGCGTGTATATCACATGTGAACCCATTCCCTGCCATCAGACCTAGCTACTTCACACACACACACACACACACACAGACAGGCAGTGTCGACCACAGGCTCCACATGAAAGCTAGCTTGCCTATCCTCCCGCCAGAAAGAACAGTTTACTTTTATGAGTGTTGGTCGACCCGGCTCTCTATTATGTATGTTTGCTACTGCTACCAGAGAGAGAGAGAGAGAGAGAGAGAGAGAGAGGAGCTATTTATTGGTGGTCCGTTAGTTGTCCCACGGTGGTTGGTGGTTTAGTGGAGGGCCTTCTCACATAATCAATATTGGTGTGTTTGTAGCCTACAGTCACGAGGCATAATAAGGAAGTATCCAGGTGTGCTTCCAATAGCCTCATGAAGGAGTGTTCAACGAGCTCCATGCATGCAAGAAGTATGAAAGTATGAGTAGTATGAGCAAGAAATATGAGAAGTATGAGTAGTATGAGCAATAAGTATGAGAAGTATGAGCAAGAAGTATGAGAAGTATGAACAAAAAGTATGAGAAGTTTGAGCAAGAAATATGAGAAGTATGAGCAAGAAATATGAGAAGTATGAACAAGAAGTATGAAACAACTTATAGGGTGAGCGTTGCATGTGTTATGTTATATTGTTGTTGTTGATATTGTCGTCAGCTGATGATGATTCCAAACTTCAACAACAGGACTTGCAAGGATACTTATTATTATTATTATTATTATTATTATTATTATTATTATTATTATAATTGCTGGCGACTGTACGTACACATTACTGTTTTCAAAATCACCTATACGCACTGTTGCAACATTCTCACTCACCAGATGTACACACGATAATAATAATAACAATAATAATAATAAGCAATCAATCATGAGGGGTGTAATTGTTCTGTAAATGATGGGCACAGCTCTTGAAGGCCGGGGAATAATAAACAAGATATTTATTAATCCTGGAACACACACACACACGAATGAAACTTCCTCGAAAAAAAAAAAAAAAATGATAGTACAGTTTTGTATCATTTTCTTGAGGTCATTTTCGTTCGGAGGTGTTGCAGGACTATTGGGCGTGACTATACATACATACATACATACATACACAGCGAAGTGTGACCTAAGCAGTACAATTTGCATAAGAATCGGGGAGAAACCGCAACTTCCGGTCATTGAGAGAGAGAGAGAGAGAGAGAGAGAGAGAGAGAGAGAGAGAGAGAGAGAGAGAGAGAGAGAGAGAGAATATATATAATATATATATATATATATCCATTAGTAATCACAAGTACACGTGATTTATATAATTGCAGAATAACTCGCAAGGAAAATGAAAACGGAATACCAAGCTTTCGTCTATTTCTCAAGACATCTTCAGATAGTCTCTAGCCCACTTGAGTCGAAGCCCGAGATGTGGATGGAGCAGGCAGTTTCTAGACAACAGCCCACCCAAAGCCTATATACAGTAACTCCATTGGTTCGAAATGTGGTTTAGGTGGGCTGTCGTCCAGAAACCACCTGCTTTAGATCTCAGGCTTCGACTCTGGTGGGCTAGGGACGACTATATATATACAGTACCTTTTTATTTGCATCCAGCCAACCACAACACCACATCCGTTAGTTAGTTAAAGGTGGAGATTGTCTGGTTAGTGCTACTGTGTATGTTCTGGCCATTACACATCTACCTACCTACCTACCCTAGATACACACCTACCTACATACCTACCTACCTACCCCAGCCTCACACCCTCCAACCCCATCCACCCCAACCAAACACCCTCTCACCCCATCTACCACCCATCCCAACCACACACCCTCCCACTCTATCCACCCCCAACCCCAACCACACACTCTCCAACCCCACCAACCCACCCCAACACACCTCAGCCACACACCCTCCCAACCACACACCCTCCCAACCACACACCCTCCCACTCTATCCACCTCCACCCCCCAACCCCAACCACACCCTCCCACCCCACCACACCTCAGCCACACACCCTCAGGCCTCATCCATCCACCCACCCCCTATAACACACCCTCCTACCCCACCAACTCACCCCAGCTACACACACACACACACACACACACATCCATCTGGCAGGGGGAATCAGTGAACTGTAGTACCATATAATAATAATAATAATAATAATAATAATAATAATAATAACAGTCACGAACCATAATAGATATCCAGATGGGGAATATTAATTAAGGGGGTAATTCACTTTTGGTACATTGGAGTGCCATGATTCCTCCAAAGTATGCCAGGAAACAGGATCAAAACGAACAAAAATAATGATGTGCTGTTGCTTGGAATGGTTTGGAGGAATCAGTTGCTCCAGATTTACCAACACCAAACTTCTCCCATAATTAAGGACCCTGTGATCGTGTATGAGATTTGGAGGCTTCTGATTCCTCCTGAGAGAGAGAGAGAGAGAGAGAGAGAGAGAGAGAGAGAGAGAGAGAGAGAGAGAGAGAGAGAGAGAGAGAGAGAGAGAGAGAGTGAGTGAGTGAGTGCGAGAGTCTGTTTGTCTGTATATGTAAGAATGTGTGTGTGTGTGTTTCTGTATGTGAGAGAGAGAGAGAGAGAGAGAGAGAGAGAGAGAGAGAGAGAGAGAGAGAGAGAGAGAGAGAGAGAGAGAGAGAGAGAGAGAGAGAGAGAGAGAGTGAGCCTGTCTGTATATGTAAGAATGTGTGTGTGTGTGTGTTTCTGTGTGTGAGAGAAAGAGTGTGTGTGTGTCTGTTTGCGTGTGTGTGTGTGTGTGTGTTAGAGAGAGAGAGAGAGAGAGAGAGAGAGAGAGAGAGAGAGAGAGAGAGAGAGAGAGAGAGAGTGAGAGTGTGTCTGTTTGTCTGTATATGTAAGAATGTGTGTGTTTCTGTATGTGAGAGAAAGAGTGTGTGTGTGTCTGTTTGTGAGAGAGAGAGAGAGAGAGAGAGAGAGAGAGAGAGAGAGAGAGAGAGAGAGAGAGAGTGAGTGTTTGTATGTGTGTGTCGTGGCAATATTTGAAGGACTAATTTACCTCCAATTTTCTGACTACATCACAATCATGGACTCATTAACTCATTATTATTATTATTATCCTTCCTTCCCTCCTTTATTGTAAATGCCTCCTCTCCCTTCTTCCACCTCCTCTTCCTCCTTCTTTTTCTTCTTCTCTTCCCCTCTTCTTTTTCTTCTCTTCCTCCTCCTCCCCTTACCCCCTTCTTCTCCCTTCTCCTCCTCCTCCCTTCTCTTCCCCTCTTCTTCTTTTTATTTTCTTCCTCCTCCTTTCTCCTCATCCTCCTTCTCATCCTCCTCCCTTCTCCTTTTCCTCCTTCTCCTCCTCCTCCTCCACTTCTACTTAAAAATTCGTATAATCATATGCAAATGTTTTTATACACATAATTAGAGTGACTTAGAGAAGAGTGTGACAAAATGCCTCTCATAGTGTGTGGGATGCAGTAAATTAGCAGCAATATTATTAAATAATTAACTTTTGAACGCAACTGTACATACACGATCATTTGGACCAGCTTTTAATTAACTTTTGAACGCAACTGTACATACACGATCATTTGGACCAGCTTTTAATTAAGGGGAGATTCTTTTGTTGGTGGATTGGAAGGTCTCTGATTCCTTCAAACTATGCCACAAAACAGATAATAAGATCCCCGATTTGTACCACTTAGGGCTTCTGTTTTCTGGTATAGTTAGGAGGAATGAGTAGCCTTCCAATTTAACAACAAGAAAATCTCCCCTTCCTTAATAATTAATTTACCTCATTCTGTGTTGCAGTTCACATTTAAATATGATATAAGTAACATAAATAGCATATACATATACATAGAGTAAAATGTATACATGTAAATATATCATACATACGATCAGTGAGGAGTTGGGGAGGAGAGAAGGGGAATGTAAGGAGTAGGGAGGGTGGAGGGAAGGGAGTAAGGGATGATATGGAGACGGGGGGGGGGGGCAATAGGAGAAGATAGAAGGGGAGGGTGGAGGGAAGGGAGTAAGGGATGATATGGAGAGGGAGAGGAGTAGGGAGGGTGGAGGGAAGGGAGTAAGGGATGGTTTGGAGACGGGGAGGGGAGCAATAGGGGAAGATAGAAGGAGAGGGGAGTAGGGAGGGTGGAGGGAAGGGAGTAAGGGATGATATGGAGGGGGAGGGGAGTAGGGAGGGTGGAGGGAAGGGAGTAAGGGATGATATGGAGAGGGGGAGGGGGCAATAGGAGAAGATTGAAGGGGAGGGTGGAGGGAAGGGAGTAAGGGATGATATGGAGGGGGAGGGGAGTAGGGAGGGTGGAGGGAAGGGAGTAGGGGATGGTATGGAGAGGGGGAGGGGAGCAATAGGGGAAGACAGAAGGGGAGGGGAGTAGTGAGGGAGGGCTTCGAGTGAGGAGGTGGAAGGAAGGGAATAAAAACACCACAACAGTCCAACACAACCCACCCTCCAACCCACACTACTACTACTACTACTACTATAGTTGGCTACATGGGAGGAAATAAACACTAACACTCCAACACCAATCACTCCAGTACAGTCATTGCTGCCTTATACCATTCATTAATTTATTACATACATCGCCTATACCATTCACCATTCATTAATTTGATACATACATCTCCTATACCATTCACCATTCATTAATTTGATACATACATCTCCTATACCATTCATTAATTTATTACATACATCGCCTATACCATTCACCATTCATTAATTTATTGCATACATCACTTATACCATTCACCTTCATTAATTTAATCCATACATCGCCTATACCATCCACCTTCATTAATTTATGCTACTCGCAACATTAGCCCATGTAGTCAAGCAACATATCCACATTGATTTCACTCCACCACTTATACATGTATACAGTATATACCGTACTTCATCCAGAAACACACGAGTCCACCCACAAAGTAATATAGACTGTCAACAACCCAAGTACGATACATTTTGTTGCCGTGTTATCTCTGAACATCAATATGGGACTTTGAAATATGACGAGTGACTTGAGCCAAAAACATTGATTCCCTGAAGCTACAGATGAAAAATTTCAATAAGGAGGAATTGTGGATGAATTCAGTTGGTGTACGGTAGTGCTGCAAAGATATCCCGTGCATGGGGAAATACACCCTCATTTAACACAACGAAGTGCCCAGTGGTTCAGAGACTTGAAGACTAACCCTGTGTGTGTGTGTGTGTGTGTGTGTGTGAAGTAAAGTAACGTGGTGGTGTGGGGAATGTGTGATGATTGGTGTCCGTCCTGAGGTGTGGTGGTGTGGGGGTAGCAGCAGCAGCAGCAGTAGTAGTGGATTGATATGAGTGTGGTTGGGCCTGAGGTGGACGTGGGGGTGTTGTGGGTATCTGAGGGACGTCAACTCATACCTGGTCTGGACGCACCCACGGTCATGTCTATCATCATCGTTGTCGCCTTCATTGTCCAGTTCTTCTTCACCATTTTCTCAATCAACCTGGCCTCTGCTGCTGTGTCGCCTGCTGCTAGTCCTGCCGCCGCCACTACTACCACTACGAGTACTACCACCACCACTACTACCACAACCACAGCAGCACCAGTACAAGGAGGGGAAGCGGATCTATTCAGGACACAGACTGTGACCCCAGCTCCGGCACCAACGTGGAGGCTGTTACTGCTGAATGACTTCCCTCGTCCCTCGTGGGTGGATGAAGAGGAGCTGCGACACTCTGGCTTACAGTACCGCCACCGCCACACCGGTGGGCCACGTCGCACCGGCAGTTACACATGGACTTCATACCCACGTACACACAGAGCTCCACGCCAGATTATGTCCTTGCAGTTTGAGCCAGAAGTTGCCTTTCCAGTCGATCCAGTGCCAGAGACGTCACACCGAGGGGAAGATGGCAACAACCCACCAAGTCTGGCAGCTAGTGTAGTGTACGCGGCGGAGCGATGGGGCAACCGACTACAAGCATGGCGGATCCTTGGCCCAGACGGAGCCCAAACTTTCAGCCAAATGTTGTTGATGGTCCGCTGTGCTTTTTTCAACCTCGACCACTGTGCCCGACTCGACCACCACTTCCGCCGTCAGCACGACCTCCGCCTTGTTGCTGACATGATGAACCACCGCACTCGACCCCCAACACGCAGACCAATAGCACTCAGACCCCCAACACCTAAACATACAGCACCCCACCTCCCATCACCCAAACCTCCAGCATCCATACCCCAAGGTTCTCACTCCCCTGCCCCATTACAGCCCCAGGGGAAGGTCAGGGGGGCGGGGAACAGGAGAGGGCCCCCTGTTAAGTTGAGCTCCAAGACGAAACTCCGGCCACAGAGTAAACAGGACAAGATAGGGGGGCTTCTGGGCGAGGTGGGGGGCCCTGTGGCGGCGGGAGGAATGAAACAGAAGAAGAAGAACAACAGCAACAAACATGGTATGGCAGTTACTGGAGGTGGAAGTGCGGCGACGGGGTCTTGGGATATGTATGCCTTCCTGTCGGTCGTGGCAATGATGGTGTTCGTGATGGACGCATCGTACAGGGTGATGCGGCTCCTTACTACCAGTGGACGTGCCCTTGTGACGTCACTTCAGCCCCTCCAGCAGGACCTACACCACCACCCGCATCACCAGCAGCTCCTCAACACGCTCACCGCCGCCCAACACCGCTGGCATCATCACCCCGACCCCAGGCCTCGTTTTTGAGCTGGGAACGAACTTGTGGGGAATTTGTATAGTGCATTGCGATGTGGAACGCGTTTGATGTAAACTGAGGGAAAAACTGTGTGAATGGGTACCAAAGTGAACTCTATAATATGATGTGGACACAAATGTTTACAGTGACCCAACATTTATGACAAGATTGTGAATGACTGCTGTGATTCTGTTCTTATATATAGTTTATCATGTCTATTTATCTAAGAGAAATACATTTTAAGTTCATTTATAGTGTAAGACAAACATTCCTTGTTGTACGAATTTAGTTGTTTTAAGACTGCAATATAAATATCATATTTATAACATAGTCGCTGTTTATGTATTATTGTATTAAGGTGAGATTTTTTTTTAACAGTAAGTTGGTGGGGTACAGATTCCTCCAAACTATGCCACGAAACAGATGCCCCATTAAAGTAACATGAGAGTCGTCAGTTTCGTGGGATAGCCTATAATAGTGTGGAGGAATCACACACCTTTCAATTCACCAACAAGAGAATCTCCCCTTAAGGACCCAGTGATCGTGTATAGAAATGGAGGCTTCTGATTCCTCCTGACTATCCTACGAAACAAGCTCCTTCCATATAGGTGGTGTTTCCTGGCAATGTTTGAAGGACTCGCTAACCACCGATTTTCTGACAACATCACAGGGTCCCTTAAGAGAAAATAAGATGTAAATATTTGTAAGTACATACAACAAGCAAACTGCATATACACCATCAGACTAAATAACTTCATCACCACAGGAACAAGCAGCTGGAATTACACCATAACAAACTATAACAGATGACCCCCATCAGGATGACACATTGGTATTATTAGTCTAACCATACCTCCATGAGTCTAACATCTGTCTGTCTGTCTGCCTCACCGCACAACATCTCATTTACACAAGAGTCCCACACCGCAAATAATAATGATAAGAGTGACAAAGTAAAACACGTATACAGGGTGGTGCAAGAATATAGGTGGACAGTCGCCATTGCCATTTATTACTGCAGTGAGAATATACACACACACACACACACACACACACACACACACACACATGATTAGTCTCATAAGTGTTCAAAGTGTCCGCCTTTCAACACACACATATGATTAGTCTAGTAAGTGTTCAGATTTGTGTTCGCCCTCAACACACACACACACACACACACACAATTAGTCTAGTAAGACGTAAGTGTTCAGATTTGTGTTCGCACTCAACATTGACACACACACACACACACACAGTTAGTCTAGTAAGTGTTGAGATTATGTGTTCGCCCTCAACATTGACACACACACACACACACACACCGTTAGTCTAGTAAGTGTTCAGATTTGTGTCCGCCCTCAACACACACGAGAATTATTGCACTCATAGTTTTTTTTTTTTTTTTTTTTTTAATTGTGTGTAAAAGTTAATTGTGTAATTATAACTTTTATATTTATTGCTTTCATGTTCATGTAGACGACTAAAGAACCCTGTGATGTAGTCAGAAAATTGGAGGTAAATGAGTAATTCAAATATTGCCACGAAACACCAGTGTATGGACGGGGCTTGTTTCGTGGCATTGGTAGGAGGAATCAGAAGTCTCCATCCAATTCTTATACACGATCACAGGGTCCTTAATTCAGAGCATGTTTCTCAGACCAGTTTTACTTTATAGTTTTTCTGTCTTAGCATAGTGGAGTATTATTAATAGTTAGGGAGTTTGCTTTTGAAGAATTGAATTAATCCATTATATTATATACTTTATACTGGTTATATACTGGTTAATTGTATGTGGAATAAATCACAATGAATTAGACAGTGACAGCAACTTCTCACGTGTAATTTATCCCTCATAATTTTATGGTATATACAGTAAGAAAAGTATACTAACGTTCTGAATGAACTTTATATGCAAATGACGGGAACAGAAACTCTTGGCTAAATTACAAGTCAAATCCCTCTCACCATCACAAATTAAGACCTCTCTCTCTCTCTCTCTCTCTCTCTCTCTCTCTCTCACACACAATATACCAACCAATAGTCTCTCTCTCTCTCTCTCTCTCTCTCTCTCTCTCTCTCTCTCTCTCTCTCTCGTATACCAACCAATAGTCTCTCTCACACAATATACCAACCAATAGTCTCTCTCTCTCTCTCTCTCTCTCTCTCTCTCTCTCTCTCTCTCTCTCTCTTAGCTTGATTGAAACTACTGTACACTCTAAAACTGAAGTTGTGTTGATCTTCTGCCACTAAATTTCAATCAATACAATTATTCGTATAGTAAATAACAGCTTCCAAAACAAGCCATGCAATTATTTTCAGAGAGAGAGAGAGAGAGAGAGAGAGAGAGAGAGAGAGAGAGAGAGAGATAATTAAAGGACCCTGTGATCATGAATGAAAATTGGAGGCTTTTAATTCCTCCTGTTTATGCCACAAAACAAGGTTCTTCCATATAGGTGGGTGTTTCGTGGGAATATTCAAAGGACTCGTTTACCTGCAAATTTCTGACTACGACACAGGGTCCCTTCAAGATAGAAGACTCTGCTGTGGAGTTGGTTTCAATCCCCCTTCTCTAATACACAATATATTCACCACACACAATATAATTATATAGTACCTCGATTGGCAAACAAGAAAGACAAACATGTGTTGGGTAAATAATGTGTGTGCTATAAAGTATGCTGTACAAAACTGGTACACGAAAAGAGGACTGGCAACGCTGAGTGTACCAATTATAAGTGCTGGCAACTATACATATTTACCTCGACGCCAAGAACATCCATGGTGTTGACTATGGCGTAGTAATGGTATGTAGAGTCGGCCACAAGATTCCCTGAACACGTCTAGTGAGATGCGTCAACCATATCGCGTTTGTTTACTCCAGAGAGTAGTAAAATAATAATAGCTTTAATATTCTCTGCATAGAAGCTTTTCACCTTGTTTCCAATTGACCAATCAGTTTTTATAATACATTCTGAACCCTTCATTCAGGAAATGTTACTTTCTACTCTCTGGAGTAAACAAACGCGATATAGTTGACTCACCTCGCTAAACATGTTCAGGGAATTTTTTGGCCAACTGTACATACGACGTCACCACAGACACAATACTACAGAGCCATCATACCAGCATGAATATTCTTGCATACGGCTCAAAGCTCATGGACCCCTGTGATCGTGTATGATACCTGGTGGTGGCTTCTGATTCCTCCTGACTATGCCACGAAACAAACTCCTTCAATGTAGGTGGTGTTTCATGGCAATGTTTAAATGACTCGCTAACCTCCAATTGTCTAACTATATCACAGGGTCCCTTAAATAATGTTATTACTTAGACTTTGCTGCGACATAAGTACGAATACATACATATGGTAAGCCAAAAATATAGCCTATACTTTAGTGTTATGGGAAGTAATGATAGACAACATGTTATTATTGTGAGACACAGTTACTTGGACCCTAGCTGTCATGTGGGGAGAACTGGACCTGGTGGGGGGTGGGGTGGGGTGGGGGGTCTGTTACTTTTGTTTTGTTTTTTGTCACGGTTATTAATATTATCAAGGGGTGATTCTCGTGTTTTGTTCTTTTTCCTATAATTCCTATTTTCATAGAATCATATAATTACACTGTAGGAGGAAGAGGATATGGGACTTTTTACTCTTTGAGCCTGCAAAAAAACCGAAATGTCACTTTTAAATTTGATGTTTTGTTTTATTTACTTATTTTTTTTCCAGTATTTTTTTTTTTCAGTTTATTAGCCTGTGAAGCTTATACAGTATTTCCATACAATACTTCATTACTTGACAGATGTAGCGACAGGACTTTTGACACCAGCTGTACGGTGGTTGGCATGTGGGCCAAGGTAGCACAATGAGCCGAGGTCTCACTCCCTCAGACCTCTCTTAGTTCCCAAGTGAAATATAACAGTTGGCTTTATGTGCTATGGTGACAGAGAGTTGGTATGTTATAACTCATTACTTACAGATGTGATGGGCGTGTGGGCAGAGGTTAGTACAATGGCGTCTCACTCCCTTACATTTCTTAAAATTCCCAAGTGAAATATAACTGTTAGCTTTATGTGCTATGGTGAAAGAGTTAGTACAGTATGTTATTTTACTTACAGATGTGGTTGGTACACTGTTGGCTTTATGTGCTATGGTGACACAGTTAGTACAGTATGTTATTTTACTTACAGATGTGGTTGGTACAGTGGTTGGTGTGTGGGCCGAGGTTGCACAATGGCGTCTCACTCCCTCAGACCTCTCGCAGTTCCTGGCTCTCTTCAAGGCTGATGCTCCTCCTGTGGTCAGTCATCTATCTCATCTTTTCTAAAGGGATGCTGTGATGTAGTCAGAAAATTGGAGATAAATGAGACCTTCAAATATTGCCACACACACACCTACAGTATATGGAAGGAGCTTGTTTTGTGGCATGGTTAGGAGGAATTGGAAGCCTCCAGTTTTCATTCACAATCACAGGGTCCTTAATTAAGAGGAGCTTCTTTTGTTGGTGAAATGGAAGGTCTCTGATTCCTCCAAACTACTGTATGTCACAAAACAGATTTTCTACTAATAATATTGAGGTGATTTGTTTCCTGGAATAGTTTGGAGGAATTAATAATCCTCCAATTTACCAACAAGAGAATCTCCCCTTAAAGGGTATAGTATACTTTAGGTACATTAGAGCAACTTGCTTCCGCCAAAGTACAGTGTGTCAGGAAACAGGACCAAATGAACAAAAATAATGTTGTCCTATTGCTCCACAATTACCAATACTGTAGTGTACTGTACTACCCCCTCTAGGACCCTGTGATCATGTATGAAAATTGATGGCTTCTGAGTCCTCCTGACAATGCCACAAAATAAGCTCCTTCCATATAGATGGTGCTTTGTGGCAATATTTGAAGGAATCAATTATCTCCAATTTTCTAACTACTGTACATCACAGAACCCTTAGCGGGAGGGTACAGGTTTGGCATTTTTGGAGATAATGATTCCTCCAAACTATTCCCAGCAACAGTCCACCATTATTTTTGTTAATCTTGTGTGTAAACGAAGGAAACTGAATGTGAATGTTGGTAAAAGTAAAGTGATGGTATTTGAAAGAGCAGAAACTGAAGTGATTGACTTTGCGACACCTTACAGAATGGGAGTACCAACTGGGACGAAGTGTGAGATAACTCTCAGGGGTGAGAGGATGGAGGAAGTGAAGGAGTTTAAGTACCTGGGTACAGTTATGTGTAAACATGGAAGTATGGAAGGAGAAATTAGGGAGAGAGCAATGAGGGGTAGACAGGTCATAGGATCACTGGGAAGGATTATGAAGGGTAGAAGTGTGAGTATGGAAGCGAAAAGGGGACTACGAAATAGTATATCCCTACCAACACTGACAAATGCGTCGGAGACATGGACATGGATTAGGGCGCACCAGTCTAGAATAGGTGCTGTGGAAATGAGTTACTTGAGAGGAGCTTGTGGACTTACTAGGTGGAATACAGGGAGAACTGGAGGCACTTCTGCCATGGCCACCCCCTTGGAGGGAACGAGGCGTCAGAGCTATAGATAGATAGATAGATGATGGTGATGTTATTGTGTTTTATAATGATGATGATGTTATTGTGGTTTATGATAATGATGATGTTATTGTGTTTTATAATGATGATGATGTTATTGTGTTTTGTGTTTTTCTGTGTGTGTATTTGCATGACGTTTCCCTTTACCGTTGACCTCAGGAGACACTACTGGCAGCACTGAACCGGGTGTTGGAGGTGAGCAGTCGAGAACCCCAATCAGCACTGTCCTTCCCATGCCCTGCTACCACCACCACCAACACCAACACCTCACCCAGCTCCCTGCACCACCACCACCACCACCACCACCACCTCACCGACACACACACACCCCATGTCCCTGTGCACGTCCCACCCACCACGCCTGCTGCTGAAGCCATCACACGCCTCCACAATGCACACATGCGTCATGGTACGTCCCATTACTGTATCCCAAAGGCTGGTGGCAATAGTCATGTCGCCTCACTTAGCTCTTCTTGAAGGATAACATAAAAGATAAACATGGAACGACCTCAATCACCATATAAAATTTGATTATTCAGGAGAAACATTATCAAACCTATATAGTTATTCAGTTTACAAACCCATGAAGCTTATATTTCCATACTGCACTTCATGACTTGGCAAATGTGGCGACACGACTTTTGCTGCTGACTGTACATGCTTTATACATTACTCTTACTCTTAGGGTCAATTCCACATTGGTATTTTTTGTTAGCTTCCCAACCAACCACACTTGTAAGGCTTCATTATTTACCAAAAGCTGAGTATCCACATTCACAAAATCTATCAAACAGTAAGATAATAATGATCACTGTAAAGTTTACTCACCAAATTCATTAAATAATTCACCCATAAGTCATATAAAAACAGCTAAGATTCTTTCTTTTGCGTACTTACAAACCAATATCAACCACTGTGGAATCGACCCTTAGTACTGTAACCCAACATTACAACAATACAAGGTTATGCTCTTTATCAGTGGTTCCCAAACTTTTTCTAATCGTTACCCACTTTTCTTTTCATACCTGATCCTTATCCATGGACTCCTGTCCATTTATCCATAACCCATCACTACAGTCACTGTCTATAGTTCTACACTTGTTAGGTCCAAATGTAAACCACTCTGGTAATACCCGTAGTTTTATTGATTCCAATTATTATTATTATTTTTTTAGTAATAATGATGAAATTTGTATTTTTCCTATGTTGAATCTCAGTTATGTCATTGCCCCCTACATTTTGCCATATGGCTCTGGGTTTGGGAACCACTGCTGTGTACAGTACAGTATGTCTTATTGCTGTAACCCAACACTACAAAAATATTACATGCAATATTCAGTATGTCTGTCCTATTGCTGTATCCCAACACAACAACACTATTAAATTTTTTATATAGTATTCTACTATCGGCCATTCTCTTAAATGTATGAGAAATCTGACCCCTTTGTGTATATCGTCAACAGGTTTTAATTCATTCTGCTTATTTGTATTATAATTACAGTCATAGGAAGCCTGTTATATTTTTTCATGTCCATAGTTGTTTAAAATTAAACTCCATATATATAATAAAAATTTTATGTACAGCCAAATTCGAATATCTACCAAAAGATAATCATACAACGCCGTATGCCAACGCAACCTCCCTCTAGTGTAATTATGAGGTGCTACAAAATCATACATGTATTGTTCTTTATTACCAAGATGATTATTATGACAGAAGGAAAATTTAAGTGGATATTTGGTTGTGGCTGTACACTAGTTGACATTATTCTCTGGTGAGTATTGTCAATGTTACAGTCTGTCTCAGTATTGTAATATTGTTTATGTGTGTATGTGTGTCAGGTTTGGAGTCGTGTATCGC
Source organism: Petrolisthes cinctipes (assembly GCA_033782935.1). Classification (NCBI taxonomy): domain Eukaryota; kingdom Metazoa; phylum Arthropoda; class Malacostraca; order Decapoda; family Porcellanidae; genus Petrolisthes; species Petrolisthes cinctipes. The sequence continues at coordinate 79,021 of JAWQEG010001057.1, forward strand.
GGTGTCGTGTGTGGTATGTCCGGTACCTCGCAGCCTCGACTGGTCACCATACAATTCAGGTCTGGCTGGTACCACTTGGCTCTGCATTCAGGACAAGTAAGTGTATTTATTACTCCACTCAAGATGCCTACATTCCTTTATCTACATTATCAAGATGCCTACATTCCTTTATCTACAGTATCAAGATGCCTACATTCCTTTATCTACATTATCAAGATGCCTACATTCCTTTATTTACATTATCAAGATGCCTACATTCCTTTATCTACATTATCAAGATGCCTACATTCCTTTATTTACATTCTGATACACCGCCCTTGAAGGCGAGACCTATGCAATTTGAAACACTGGATGAAACGTTTCTAAATATTACTCATTAATATACTTTATGAGCTTAAATCCAGTAGTCATATGTAGAAAACATATCTTAAAACATTCTTATTTGGTGAAGGATGAATGATAGTGCCTGTATTTTGACCTATATACAGTTGCATGATAGTGTATTATTCATAGCGGCAGATGGGCCTACACTTGGCGGCAGTAGTTTTTAATAATTAAAGGTTAATGTCTGATAACGCTCACAAAGCAAATATGTACACAAACCCTCATTATTATACGCCAAACCATAGCTTATTTTCTACTCATTTGGTTATGCATAAAAAACAATAAAAAGCAAACACAGAAACACAAACAAACACACCATATTTTGTACGCTTAAGTCCCTCTGCTGCCAGACGCCTCATATGTTGTATTATCTGTAAATCAATGTAATGTAATCTCACCCACAGTGGTAAGTCAGGCTCCAGGAGCAGACACCAGATGTCCCCACAGTCAAGCTTTGGTCAGAGTTCTCAGTCTGATGCTTTCTGTGAGGGAGCTGCCCGTGGATCCTTCTGTGAGTATCAGTCATAATACAGTAGGTCCTGGTTATAAGATTAATAAATTTAGCAGTCATAAGATTAATAAATTTAGCAGTTATAAGATTAATAAATTTAGCACTATCCTTTTTAACTAAGGCTCAGTAAGTCACTTAGTCTGTATGGTAATGAATAACACAAGCATGAGAAAACATTTGGTGGTTTTCAGTGAGGGACTGTGTGTAAATTAAAGTGGTGGATACAAGTATTTATTCACTGTATATCGAGGGTCGACAGCACTATACTTGGTCATGTAAATGATAATTGATACAGTATGTAATTATATTTCTTGTGGGATACTCTTTCTCTATCTCCTTCTCTGTTCCTTTTGTAATGACAATATGCTACCACCAGCCTTATGATAACCCAGGGCCCAGTAGGCTATACTTAAAATAATTCTTTCATTAATTCCTTTATTCATCCATCCATTCATATATTCAATTTCTCATTGTTCACAGGTGGTGGAGCATCAAGCCTTGGTAGAGATGTTGGTCCCACCAGACTACACCTTCTGTCTGTAGGAACCCAACACCTAATGTTTTCACTCTGGCTTACTACAGATAAAGGTACAGTCATCATCATCATCATCATCATCATCTACGGGGCTGGACGAGCTATGAGTTTCTCCCACTCCCTGCGGTCATACACACTTTCTACTTCAATATTCAGCGTTCTCACATCCTCCTCCACACAACACTTCCAGGTTTTCCTTGGCCTTCCCACTGGTCTTTTCCCTGGTACTTGTAGCTCAAAAGCTCTTCTGATTATATGGCCCTCCTCCCTTCTCTTGACATGCCCAAACCATCTCAGTGTAAACCTTCTTAACACATTTAACACATCTGCCACACCACACCTCCTCAACACCTCCTCATTTGATACCCTATCTTCCCCGGCAGCAGATATCCCGTCTCGTTCAGCTCGAGTGAGAGGAGCCTGGTGATAAGGTAACTCTGTATAGGAGTTGAAAAGTATGGTTTAAATAGCTAATACTGAATACCATATGAGCAGAGATTCCTTATTTGTCAACTCTCAGACAGTATTACCAGATTATCAGGCTCCTCTCACTAGAGTTGAGGGGCACGAATTCTTGATGCCGACTTGACAGTATACTCAACCTCTCTTACTGTTGCCGTTTTAGCTAATGTTTCACTAAACTTGGCGTAGGGAAGTGGTATCCCCATCGCCCATTATTCTTGCGGTGGTGTAGTCAGCTTCGTATCCCCTATGATACCAGGGGGAAGTGAGGATTGGGGACCACGCTCTCTAACGATTACCCCACTAAAGGTTCACATAGCCTCAGAACTGGACCATTTGCCTATCAGGGGTCCTGCACTGGTACTTAAAGCCTTCCCACCCCTTGTTAAAAGACATTCTGGGTATTAATGATGATACACCAAATGCCCATTAAACCCTGCACCCGTTGTACTGTTATGATCTGTTGGCTCTCTAGTATGATGGTTATATCTTTGTATATTGTTTAGAAAAGTTTATTATACCTACAATAAACTATTTTCTCTTCATAATTCACTTCAGATTACTTTGAGGTATGTGTGTCGCGAGAGATGGAGCGTGAGAGCGTAGTGGTGAGTCGGGGAGGTGGGAGTCGCATGGGTGTGTGTGACGGACAGTGGCACCACTTGGCTCTCTCCATACCCACTATCAATGTCCGTCGGGGGGGCAACCTCAAGGCAAGCACTCAACAGGACTTGTGTTTGTCAAGTCTTAGGCTGGTAGTATTAAACTTTCTCTTTGATGAGAACTTATCTTCGTCGCTCAGTTCCCATTATTTTATAATGAGAATTTAGCAATGAAGGGTTGTTTCATCGAAGAGAGGGTTTGATAGTACCAGCCTTAAAGTCTTGTCCATATTATAAAGTTTTTTGTTTACTTTTTACAAAAATAATATGTGTGGTTTTGTGCAATGTAGTGTTGTGGCATAAATTGTACTGTAGTTTGAAGATTGGTTTTCCAGACCTAAAAAGCATCGGATACAGTATTTATGCTTATTCCCATGAATGTGTGTGTTGTGTAGCTAAGGCTGATATGATAACCCAAGTTTAGAAGACAGACAGAAATTTATTTAATACCCAAGATCTGGGAGAGAAAAAGGAAACCAGACAATTCCTTGTGTCTTCTGAATATGGTAATAATATTTATTATACATTCATCTGAAATGTATTTGAGTGTAAAACAATGGGCTTCAAGACATGAAAAGTAGCCTAAGATATCTCATGAATACCTAATTGTACAGTCACGATCAAATACCCACCGATACTTTCCTTCCATCGTAGTAAATATCTTGGTAATATAGAACAACATAAGTATGATTTTGCAGCACCTCATAATAATATCTGAGGAGGTTGAGTTGATGTAAGGTGTTGTATGATTATATTTTGATATGATACTGATTTATTTGCACAAAGGAAGGAAAGTGTTGGTGGTTATTTGATTGTGGCTGTACACACTATTGACAGATATCATTGGTGGTGGATGCAGTGACCTTCCATGCAGTGACCGTAGCAGTACCAGCAGTTGGTTCCATTAAGAAGTCCTCCCCAGCTTACCTTCTCCTGGGTCACACTCACACCAGTCTTGTATGTAACCCTCCCATCATTTCCCTTAAGGGGGAAGTGCAGTGTTGGTAAATCTGGAGCAAATGATTCCTCCAAACTATTCCAAGCAACAAAACACCATTATTTTTGTTCATCTGGTCCTGTTTCCTGGCATACTTTGGAGGAATCAAGGCACTCCAATGAGACAAAAGTGAATTACCTCCTTAAGGACCCTGTGGTTGTGTATGAAAATTGGAGGCTTCTGATTTCTCCTGACCATGCCACGAAACAAGCTCCTTTCATAATAGGTGGTGTTTCGTGGCAATATTTGAAGGACTCATTTGTCTCCAATTTTCTGACTACATCACAGGGTCCCTCAAGGGGGTAGTACAATGTTGGTAAATCTGGAGCAACTAATTCCTTCAAACCAGGCAACAGACCACCATTATTTATTGTTAATCTAAACCTGTTTCCTGGCATACCTTAGGGGAATCTAGGCGCACCAATGTACTGTCACGAGCTCTAATATATACAGCTTTGGTTGAAGCTTTGAACAGTCCAATTCACCAACGAAGTAATTCCAATGGAGATCTTATTGTGCATTTATTTACTGTCTCAAGGTATTTGAAGCACACCTGAATACTTATTAGTGCTCGTGACTGTACAGTGCCAAAAGTGTATTATCTCTTTAAACCATAATTTTTTATGGTAGCCTACATAGCATCCTATTACTGTATTACAGTAGGTTCGCATATTGCGCGATAATTTTAGCTACACTTCTATACCGCTCCCTCCCTCTTCCTTTATATTTCTCATCCGTTCCTGCCCAGATCATTCCTCCCACATCACACTCTCTCCTCCAGCCTCACACTCCTCAACTCTTGGTCACAAAAACGCGCTCGGTGGAAGCATTGCGCTTAAAAAAAAAAAGGTGCTGATTTGGCGGTTCTTTCGCGCTATCGGTGAAACACGTATTGAGAACACGCGCAATATGTGAACCTACCATAATTGATATTTGTTATAACATGGTGATATACCGTAGTGTGTACCAGTATATGTGTAAGGATAGGAGGGTGTGTATAATGATGAAGATAGATTTGTTGGTATAGATATAGGAGATTCAGGACTGGGAGGAAGATGTGGAATGGAACAGAGGATAATGTGTCATAGCAATAACATGTAGATCTGTATGGATAAGAAAGAATCAGGATTGAGAGAAAGATTTGGAGTGGAACAGAGGATAGTACAGTATAATATTATGTCATAATACTAACATGAAGATTTATATTATGGATACAGGAAGATGCAGATGATAAGAAAGGAGTGGAGTGGAACAAAGGGTAATATAGTACTGTATATGTCATAACACTAACATATGGATTTATATTATGGATACAGGAAGGTGCAGATGGTGAGGAAGGACTAGAGTGGCCAGGGATGGGACCAAGAGCAGCTTGGAGCCGACAACCTCCAAGCCTTTTGATGGGCAACACCTTCCTCTTCCGTGAGCCGTGTCTGAGCCGAGAGTTGTGCCTGTACCTGGGTGCCCTCGGTCCTGACACCACCAGCCTTCTGCCCCTCACAGGACGAGACGAGAGGGTCCTTCTCGGTCGTCTCATCACCACAAAACTACTCACAGCAGGACTGGATCTGTCCGTGTTGTATGGGCCAGCTGGGGTGTTGGTGAGGCCAGCACAAGAGGCTTTACTGCTCCTACATATTGCTCAGCACCCTCACCACTACCTTTGTTATAAGCCACATATTCCATCACTACAAGGTCAGCTTATTTGTATACTTGTTGTCATAAAGTAAATTTTTGTCATATGCTCTTCCAGTATTTTGGTTACATTGATGATTTTGTATTGTTACAGACACAGGGAACCACTATCCATCATCCAGCTGGCAGGCGGGTGTGTTGCTGGGGTCAGTGTCACCTCTCAGGAGTCAAGGGCCGGACCTGGCATTACTAAAGCTGGGGGGAATTATGCACATCATCTACCTCTTTGCCAGGGTCAGTCACATTCCCGTCACCTCTCTTGTATCGTCATTCCTGCCATAGATTGATGTTTAATTGAGATAGAGGGAGATGAGACATAGGGCTGTAGACAAGAACATATCATCGGGTCTCAATGCCTGGGATATAACGGCCATATACCCCATGCATCATGACCCGTCAACATGTTCTTGTCTATGGCTCATAGTTACTCAGCAGTTACAGCAGTGAACCAAAGCTCAGTCTCTCATCCTCTCTCATTGTTTCTTTCCTTTTGTCATTCATTCCTTAACATTTTGTCAAAATTAACTTTCCTCAGGTTGAAAGAATGTACAGTCATGAACACTAATAAGTACAGCTGTATACAGCTTTAATTGAAGCATTGAACAGTCCAATTCACCAACGAACTAATTACAATGGAGATCTTATTGTGTATTTATTTACTGTCTCTAGGTATTTGCAGCACTCCCTATAACTTATTAGTGCTCATGACTGTACAAAGGAAGTTAAAGTGTGTATATTATAATATAGTGCTTGTAATTATAGTACATAGTTTGCAGTGAAAGCACATGTAGTTTTGAGGATGGGTGTGCATGCGATCAGTCATATGCATCAAATTTAAGCCCTCGGATATCTCAGATCTTTCGATAGTTCAACAACGGTCTCCCCCAATTGATGCGAGTTAGCGAGGGTTTACTGTAAATTCTTTTACACAGGCTCAGTAAATTATTTTTTGTGTATGGTAATGAATATCAGAAGCCTGGGAAAATATTTGATGGTCTTCAATGAGGGACCGAGTGTAAAATGAAGTGATGGGTAAAGAATAACAGAAGCCTGGGAAAACATTTGATGGTCTTCAGTGAGTATAACCTGAATTTGTGGATACAATTATATATTCAATTTGTATATCCAGGGTTTATAATACAAGTAATCTTTGTATCAGCTGGTGGAAGTGGGCTGCAGAGAGGAGGTTCAAGGTGCTGGAGTGAGGTTACTAATGGGATGTATCCAGGCGTCGCCCCAGCTGGCAGCCCAGTATGAGGGTCTCCGGGGATCCTCTCTTCTTTTCCGAGCCCTCTCCTCACCACTTGCTACCCCGGGCATACAGGTCATGAAGGTAGGTTGGTGGTAGAGGTAAAAACATTATCATCAAGGCTCCATATCCCATTTTTCAATGGGTTTAGTGTTTTCTTTTTAAGTTGGTAGTTTCCTAAATGTACAGTTGTGGACAATAATAATCATCCCCATTGGGGTGACACATGTAAATGTTCGTTAGCTGGTAAACTTTCCAATAAGTAGGTTAAGCAGTATCTTCTAATCTACAACAAGCAGCTGCTCACTCACTATTGAAAACAATAACATCATATGAAAACGTGACAACATTAGACAACATTATGTTTGAGTTATCCATATATGTATTGATACTTATGTCCATGACTGTACATATCTTATATACTGTATTGTATTTTAATAGAAGAAATTTAAATTCATGATGTCCTGTGTACAGCCACAATCAAATATCCACCAACACTTTCCTTCCATCGTTTTAAATATCTTGGTAATAAACAACACGTGTATGATTTTGCTGCACCTCATAGTAATAATTGAGGAGGTTGAGTTGACGTAAGGTGTTGTATGATTATATTTTGATATGATACTGGTTTATTTGCACCATGGAAGGAAAGTGTCGGTGCTTATTTGATTGTGGCTGTACATTTCCCAATTTGTCATTTATATCTTATGAATCTATATATGAATACTCTTTGCATACACACAACTTCATCCTGAAAAAATTTAAATCCAGTCGTCTATTGCTCAATTGTAAAATATGAACTATGGTGGACAAAAATATCGTGGTCGCTGGTGACTGAGAGACTTGATTTGAGCTGGAAACACTGTTGATCTCACCTCCTCTTTCTCTCTTAAGTCATGCCTCTGCCCCACTCTCTCTCGCAAGTAATTGAGAGAGAGCGAGGAGGTGAGATCAACAGTGTTATCAGCTCAAATCAAGTCTCTCAGTCAGGAGGGAAGCACGATATTTTTGTCCACAATAGTACAGCATTATGATGGCAGGTACAGTATAAGAAGTGAAGAAAATATTGGCTGATCATATGTTTAGTTATAAATATTACCTGTTGAAATATAACTGCTGTATATTATGAAAGCAGATAAAATGTGAGTGTACAGCCACAATCAAATACAGTATCCACCAACACTTTCCTTCCATCGTAGTAAATATCTTGGTAATGAAATACAACACATGCATGATTTTGTAGCTCCTCATGATAATAATTGAGGGGGTTGTGTTGATATAAGGTGTTGTATGGTTATAATATTTAGGTATGATACTGATATATTTGTACGATGGAAGGAGACTGTTGGTGGTTATTTGATTGTGGCTGTGCTTCAACCCTTGCATCTCATTAATAACAAACAGTATCATTTTTTTCTAGTACAGTATTTCAGGTTCTTGCATTGAAGGGGAGATACTCTTGTTGGAAAGTTGGAAGACTACTGATTCCTCCTAACTATACCAGAAAACAGACGCCCTCAGTGGTACTAATTGCGGATCTGTTTCGTGTCTTAGGGTAGATTCCACAGTCGTTCGTAGTGGTTTGTAAGCACGCAAACGAAAGAATCTTAGCCGTGTTAATGACTTATGGGTGAATTATTTAATGAATTTGGTGAATAAACTATGCAGTGATCATCATTATCTTACTGTTTTGACAGATTTTGTGAATATGGATACTCAGCTTTGGAAAAAATGAAGCCTTACAAGTGTGGTTGGTTAGGAAGCTAGCAAACGAATACCACTGTGAAATCGACCAATAGTCTGGAGGAATCGGAGACCTTCAAATTCACCAACAAAAGAATCTCCCCTTAAAGTAATCCAAACTAATTGTTGCATCCCTCCTCCTTGTGAAGGCCCTGGTGGATGCCTGTACTTCAACAAGTGTAATCCAATATCAGGCCAGCCGTGACGTGTACACATTAGCTTCACACGTGCCTGCAGCTCTCACCCATCGCCACCACCTCCTGGCCGTCATTACCTCTTGGAAGACCTTTCATCCGGACTCCTCAGCCAATCTCACCACCAAGTATGACATGTTTATACTGTATAAGAATTGCTTAGGGAATGAATCCTCTGAAATACTGTATTACAATTTTTCACACTTTTTTTTCCATGTTCTTATTGTTAGTAATAGCATAATATTAGGTCTCTTGACAGAAGTGATCTTGCAGGTAGAGGGAATTTTCTAATCAATTTTAATAGCTTTGGTGTGAAAGGATCGAGGATTGTATGGATGACTGGAAAGATTGGCTTGGTGAAGTATGCTTGGGTGTGGAAGGGAGTGGATGGACATGGGTGGAATGGATCGAGGATTGTATGGATGACTGGAAAGATTGGCTTGGTGAAGTATGCTTGGGTGTGTGCTTATGCACCAGTGAATGAAAAGAGTAAGACAGGGAGAGAGAAGATGAGAGTGTTTTGGGAAGAGCTGAATGCATGTCTGAGAGGAATTGATAATGGAAGGAGAATAGTGATGATGGGAGACATGAATGGAAAGGTGGGAGGTGAGGAAGTGGGGAATATTGTGGGTAAATGGGGTGTAGAAGGAACAAATGAGAATGGTGAATATCTGGTGGATGTCTGTGCTGAGAGAGGGTTGTTCTTGGCGAACACCTTCTTTCAGCACAAGATGGTCCACAGGTATACATGGAAGAGAAGGGATGAGAGAGGAGAGCAGAAGAGTTTGATTGATTATGTGGCAGTGGATGAAAGGTTGAGGAAGGATGTGTATGACGCAAAAGTAGTGAGAGGAATGGTCCATTGCTCCGACCATTTTGCGGTGTTGGTGAGGATGAAGGTTAGGGTTAAGTGGGAGTATAGTAGGAGGGATGAAGGGGTGAGGAATAAGAGGGTGGTGGCTAGTGGGAAATTAGATGTAGAAGAGTATAGGGAGGAATATAAGAGGAGGGTGGGTGAGGCGCTGGGGGATGTAAGGATGGGGATAGGGGAGGGAGTGGGAGTGAATGCGGTGTATGAAATGTTTAAGATGAGAGTATTAAGGACAGCAGCAGAGGTAGTAGGATATAAGTCACAGAAGAGGGGCAAGAAAGGGAGTGCTTGGTGGACAGAAGTAGTGAAAGATGCTGTAGAGGATAAGAGGAAGGCATATCGGAGAACACTACAGAGGAATGTGCCGGAAGAAGTGAGAGAGAGATGGAAAAGAGAATATAATGTGTGTAAGAGACAAGTGAAAATGATGGTGAGTGAGAGTAAAAGGAGAGTGGATGAGGAGTTTGGTATGAAGCTGAGTGAAAAGTTTAAAGAGAACAAGAAATTATTCTGGAAGGAGGTTAAAAGAGAAAGAGGAGAAGGAAAGTCTGGTAGTGTGAGAATGAAGAGAGAGGATGGAGTTACTGTGAGTAGAAGTGAGGAAGTGAAAGAAGTGTGGAAGAGGCATTTTGATGGTCTGATGAATGGGGGGACGGGAGGGGAGGCGGTGGTGACATGCATGGGGATGGAGGCAGGTGGTAGACGACAGGGTGTACAGGGAGATTTAGGAAGGGAAGAGGTTAGGAAAGCAATAGGAAAGTTGAAGATGGGAAAGGCACCAGGGGTGGATGGGATAACTGCTGAAATGTTAAAGTGTGGGGGGGAGGTAGTGGTGGAGTGGATGTTGCTTATATGTACATTGGCCTGGAGGCAGGGAGAGGTGCCAGAGGATTGGAGGAGAGCCATAATTGTACCTTTGTATAAGGGGAAGGGAAGTAAGGATGAGTGTGGTAGCTATAGGGGAATAAGCCTTCTTAGTGTACCGGGGAAGGTTTACGGGAAGGTTCTGACTGAGAGACTGATGGAAGTAACAGGGAATAAAGTTAGTGAGGAGCAGGGAGGGTTCAGAAAGGGTAGAGGATGTGTGGACCAAATATTTGCATTAAAATCAATAGTGGAGAAGTATATTGGGAAGGGTAAGAAGTTGTATGCTGCCTTCATGGACTTGGAGAAGGCATATGATAGAGTTGATAGGAAAGCTATGACAGAGGTGTTGAGAATTTATGGAGTTGGGGGGCCTTTACTGAAAGGCATTGAGGCTTTTTATGCAGATGCAAAAGCATGTGTACGGGTAGAGGGTGATCTAAGTGAGAGTTTTAATATTAGTGTAGGGCTGAGACAGGGGTGTGTTATGTCACCATGGCTGTTCAATATATATATGGATGGTTGTATGAGAGAGGTGAAAGCCAAAGTGAATGGTCTGGGGGTGAAGTTGAGGTTGAATGAAGCAAATTGGTCCCTGGTGGCAAGTTTGTTTGCGGATGACACTGTGCTGATGGCTGAGAGTGAAAGGAATTTACAGAGAGTGGTGGACGAATTTCAGTCTGTGTGTAAACGAAGGAAATTGAAGGTGAATGTGGGTAAAAGTAAAGTGATGGTATTTGAAAGAGCAGAAACTGAAGTGATTGACTTTGCTACACCTTACAGAGTGGCTGTACCAACTGGGACGAAGTGTGAGATAACTCTGAGGGGTGAGAGGATGGAGGAAGTGAAGGAGTTTAAGTACCTGGGTACAGTTATGTGTAAACATGGAAGTATGGAAGGAGAAATTAGGGAGAGAGCAGTGAAGGGTAGACAGGTCATAGGATCACTGGGGAGGATTATGAAGGGTAGAAGTGTGAGTATGGAAGTGAAAAGGGGACTACGAAATAGTATAATCCTGCCAACACTGACATATGCGTCGGAGACATGGACATGGAATAGGGCGCATCAGTCTAGAATAGGTGCTGTGGAAATGAGTTACTTGAGAGGAGCATGTGGACTTACTAGATGGGATGGAGAAAGTAATGAGAGTGTATATGAGAGATGTGGTATGAGTGAGAAGGCAATTGGTATTGAGTGTGGAGTGGTTGAGAGAGTGAAACGTAATACATTGAGATGGTATGGACATGTGGAGAGAATGCAAGGCGAGGAATTTGTAAAGAAGGTGTATGGAAGTGAAGTTGTGGCACCTGGTGTGAGAGGCAGACCTCCGGTTAGATGGCAGAACAGAGTGGAAGAGTATGTAAAGGAGAGAAACATGAGGGGCAGAGGAGGGCTTGAACAAGTAAGGAGGGAGTGTTGGAACAGGGAGAACTGGAGACACTTCTGCCGTGGCCACCCCCTTGAGGGGAGTTCCCGGAGGGAACGAGGCGTCGGAGCTATAGATAGATAGATAGATTTTAATAGTATATGTCTCTTGGCAGAAGTTATTGATCTTACAGGTAGAGGGAATGTTTTAATCAATTTTTTTTAATAGAAGAGAATGGCAGAAGAGAATGTTGCGATCAATTTTATTTCTTTGTAGATTTTTCTGATCCTTATTTAATGGGAGATTCTCTTGTTGGTAAATTGGAGGGCTACTTGATTCCTCCAAACTATGCCAGGACAGACAACCTTAATGTTACAAATGGGGGCACTGTTGTTGTTGAAGTTCCTCAAGCTGTCTGGCCGAGCAGCCCCGAGCTCCTGCGGAAAGTCATGGCCTGAACCGGGCTTTCCCACAGTGCCCTCAGAGAGTGTATGTTGTGTTGTTGGTGAGTGTGGTTGTGTGTATTGCAGTCTTCCATAATGTGTTTAATAGAATGGTGTGCTGTGTTGCATGGATGTGTGTGTATATAATATTATGTGTATGTTGTTGTGTTGTTGGTGAGTGTGGTTGTGTACATTACAGTCTTCAATAATGTGTTTAATAGAATGGGGTGCTGTGTTGCATCCCAAACAGGCATCCACAATGGGGACACTGTTTCGTGTGATAGTTTGGAGGAATCAGAGGAGACCTTCCAATTCACCATCAAAAGAATCTCCCCTTAACTTGCTCTCTTTTGGTTTGAACTACATTGCCAGTGACTTTCATAACTTCATTGTGATCCTCCTTTCTATCCTCATGTCTCAGGTACTGTGTAGATGAACATGGAGAGCGACTGACAGTACTGGGGATGCTGCTCTCGGTAATACGGGTCTTACTGAGTGACACACAGCCTTACCGAGACTTCAACCTAGCTCAGCTTAGAGACATAGACGCTCTCGACAAGATTCTCTTCATGTGCAAGGTCTGGTTGGCTGCTCAGATGTCAGTGTACTGTAACAGAAAACTTAATTGGGTGATAGAGTGAAGAGAGGTTATTATTATTATTTTTTTATTTTATTATTATTATTATTATTTTTATTTTATTATTATTATTATTATTATTTTTTTTTTTTTTTTTTTCAAATTTGGGTAACAGAATGCAAGAGAGAGGGCAGAATGAGATGAGGGATCATTAATTCTAGACAGTGTTTCACATACCTTTCACAGTATTAACACCTTCCCCAGCCAGCAGTGTTTTTATCTGTATGTGTGAATCCTAGGAGGGGATCAATGGATAATAACAAGTGCTGTAGAATATTAATTTGTTTCATGTTTCAGGAACTTGAGTTGACAACAGGTGGTGTGGAGGGTGTATGTGCCCCCCAGTTATTGGTAGCAGTGGTAACGGGTCTGGTTGGTGCCCCTGCCTCTACACCGGCAAACACTCTCTCGTCAGGACTCAGCCTTATGCTTTCGGCACAGGACTCCCTCTCATCTGGCTTCTGTTCTGTGCCCTCCTCTGCTCCCATGCCAATGTTACCTTTTGGTTAGTCTCCATAGTTTTATCATAATTTGTATAGATGTTTACTGATTTACTCTTACTGTATTGTGAGTTTGTTATAGCCTCTCTTGCATATCTAAGCTTACTGTACATGTATCAGGGAAAAGATTACCATATACAGGTATCCCTTGTTTTCTACTGTTGTCATAGGTATGTATTGCTCTGAATGTAATGTATTTGTGTACAGTAAACCCTCTTTGTACAGTTCACACCCATAATTACAGTGGATAATGAGGGTTTACAGTATACCGATACATAGAAAACGATGTACAGTACAGAAATACACACCCATAATTGCCCAGTGGAGCTGACTTTATTCTCTGTGAATACTAGCCATCCCCCACACGGCTAGATATAACAAGATCTGCCCACATGGCTTAACAATCCATGTGAAGTGTACTGCAACCAGAGACACTTTTTTTTTTTTCCACTGCTGTGTGGACAGCCAGCACACGGGGGTGCATTTCCCTTTGCATGCAGCAGTGTAAACTCCCTCCCCCTTATGGTCCCTTCAGGACTGGTCTCATGGAAGGTGCGGCCCCACTTGTAGCTCTTGTGGTAACATGGACTTGGGCCCACAACACTGTCTGTGAGATCAAAGACCTTCCCCCCAATCTCCCTGGTGGTCAGAGGCCCCCAGACTCCCTGGTCCAGTAACCTGTGGTCCCATCTCCCTGGGATGTGCTTTGGTAGCCCAGGCATATAGGGCCATGCAGCCCCTCCTTTATTTTAATTTGTTTTTTCACTGCGATCAATGTACACCGGGGGTCTGTGGGGCAGGAGGCCATTCTGCCCCTGGAGAACATCAACAACAACAGCAACACACCCATACCAACTGTGGAAAACAAGGGATTACTGTACTTTCATATACAGTAGACCCTTGTTATACAATGAATAAATACTGTAACCTACTTGTATCCACAACTGTACTTCATTTTACACACAGTCATTCATTGACCACCACCAAATGTTTTCCCAGTCATCTGTTATTCATTACCATACACACTAATATATTTACTGAGCCTGTGTTCAAAGGATATACATGGTAAATTTAATAATCTTATATTGAGGACCTACTGTATCCTCAATTCTACACACATTTCCACCTTAGGTCTACCCTGGTGTGGCTTGGGTCCGGGTATGGTGCGTGTACGTGACATTGCTGCTGTGTGGGGATTTCTGTTATTGGCCCACCCTGCCCACCTCACTTATGCCGCCACCAGCCAGTCCACGGCCTACTACCTCCCTCGTTTCCCCACCCCTGCGGCACCTCACCGCTCGGGTAAGTGGAGAGAGACAGAGAGGGGAAGAGAGAGGTTATTTATGTTGAGAGAGAGAGGGATTATTTATGTTGAGAGAGAGAGAGAGAGGGGGGGGGGTTATTTATGTTGAGAGAGAGAGAGAGGTTATTCATGTTTCCATCACAGTTTGAAGAGTGAAGCTTGTAGTGTAGTGTGATTGATTGAATTATTATAGGGGTATTATCACATAGTTTATTTATTTCATAGGACAACTGGTTAGTGTTGGAGTGGACCTGGCTGCTGAGATGATAGACCAACCAGAGCAGCAACAGACTTTACAACATTTCCAGGTAATTCACTCACTCACTCACCTCTGTTTAGTACTACATTGCTGTATACAGTCCTTACTTCTAGTATGCATATTTTTTTGTGCGCGGTTCACTTACTGCTGGAGGCTTCTTCAAATATTTTGTAGAAATGTTAGTTAGTTAAGCAGTAGTAGCAAGACCTTGTAGTTAAGAGGCTTCATTTGATGATAATTTTATGGAATCTGTATAAACAATTCATTAATTATATGCAGATGTTTAGAGCTATTTATTAATAGTGATGTAGTTGCCCCCACAACAGACTGGTGAGTGGCAGATAATAGAAAACCGTGACCCGTTTGTGCAGCTGCAGCAGATCCGACAGCAACAGAAAGCTGAGATCAGGAAGCTGCGACGGGAAGGTTCCATCGCCAGGGGAGCATACGACAGCTCCGATGAAGATGACGACAGCGAGGAGTGGAATGTCAAGAGTGAAGACCAGGTGGATAGACAGTTCCTCCAACACAAAGAATCCATTGCACTGTCCCATGCTGTGCCAATGACCAACACACAGGAACCCAAAACAGAGGATGGAAGCTTGACAAATGTGCCCCCCAAAAAGCAGTATTGTCAAGAGCAAAACACGGGACAAGAGAGGAAAAGGAAAATCAGTGAGGGCCGGAGTAAAGCCCAAGTTAAATCGCTTCCCAAAGATGAGACATGGGTAGTTGAGGGAGTAGAAGGTGAAGAGGAGGAAGATGATAATGATGATGATGAAGATGATGGTGATGATGATGATGTGGAGGTGTCATGTTTAATACAGCTAGTAATAGGACTGGTGGGTGTGGTGGAAGGTGTGTTGAGAGCTGCTTCAGACACCACTGCTAGGACTGTGTTGGCCGAGGCACTCACTACTGAACAGACAGTGGTTATGGCCAATCATCCTCACCCTCTTGTGCGCTCTGCTGTTCTAAAGGTAAGAAAGAGTTATGCATAATAGTAAATGATTATTGAAATATGATTTTTAAATTTAAGGATCCTGTGATCGTGTATGAAACCTGAAGGCTTTTGATTCCTCCTGACCATGCCACGAAACAAGCTCCTTCCGTATAGGTGGTGTTTCGTGGCAATATTTGAAGGACTCATTTACATCCAATTTTCTGACTACATTACAGGGTCCCTTAAGGGGAGCTGAGAAGTTTGTTGACTTGAAAGGGGGAGTGATTGTGTACATGACCCATTTCACTGAGTACTCTGTCTTTAATTTCTGTATTTCTGTTTCCTTTTTCTACCCCTGGTGCTAGAGCCGCCCCACCCCTTGAAATGATGATCATGAATTTGTAAACCATAATTTTTAAATTGGATTATGTCTTTCATTTTGGTAATGGTACTATAAGGAACTACTGTTATTTAAAGCCTTACTTGACCACCACAGCTGTTTGGTGTGGTGTTAGAGAGGTGTTCACCAGAAGATGGTGTGGTGTTGTTGCGTCAGAATGTACCACTCATCTTGGCACAACAACTGCACAAACATCCTCTACTATCAACACACCTGGTGACTGCTGCCTTCTCCCTCGCCCTGGGTCGACCCTTCACCTTTGATGATTATGCTGTGGACTGTGATCCATCATTGTCTCTGCCTCATAAGGTATAGTTGGAGAATGCTCATTGTATTTGTACACTTTAATTAAGGGGAGATTCTCTTGTTGGTGAATTGGAAGGCTACTAATTCCTCCTACCTATACCATAAAACAGACACCCTCAATATTATACTAATAGGAGATCTGTTTCATGGCATAGTTTGGAGGAATCACAAACCTTCCAATTCACCAACAAAAAAATCTCCCCTTAAGTGGAAGCAAAAAGGCTTTTATAGAGCAACTCAATATGCTGTAGAATAAGTGAACTTCATACTCTTTGAAACTCCAATTTACCAAGAATATTTAATGGGATACGTTCTTGATGGTAAATTATTTGAGGGATTCTGATTCCTCAATGGTGCCACAAAAAAAGATCACTGTAATATACCATACAGTCGTGGTCAATAATAATCATCCACATATGGGTATCTCAAACAATTTACTGTGTAATGTTTTCACGTTCACATATGATGTTATTGTTTTAAATAGTGCGTAGCTGCTTGTAGTAAATTAAAAGATGGTATTTAACCTAGTTATTGGAAAGTTTATCGGCTAAGGAACAGAGGGAAGCTGTCAAACTCTTATGTGAGTTAACCCAATATGGATGATTATTATTGACCGTGACTGTACCATTGAGGTCGTCTGTTTCCTAGCACAGGTTGGAGGAATCAGTAGCCCTCCAATTCACCATCGAGAGTTTCCCCTCAACGTGATGTATACGACAAGGTTGTTGTTGTTTCCTAGACTGTCTGGCCGAGCAGTCCCGAGTCTGGTTGACAACAAGGTGATCTGTGTTGCCTGCTTGAGGGGAGATTTTTATGTTGGTAAATTAGAAGGTCTCTGATTCCTCCAAACCATTAGTGTCTTCAAGGGTGTCTGTTTTCTGGCACAGTTTGGAGGAATCAGTAGCCTCCACTTTAACAACAAGAAACAGTTTGGAGGAATCAGTAGCCTCCAATTCAACAACAACAAACAGTTTGGAGGAATCAGTACCCTCCACTTCAACAACAACAACAAATAGTTTGGAGGAATCAGTAGCCTCCAATTCAACAAAAACAAACAAAATCTTCCATTAATATAAGTTGTATTTTGTACCAGTTTGGAGGAATCAGTAGCCTCCAATTCACGAACAACAAACAGAATCTTCCATTAATATAAGTTGTATCATTGTTGTTTACCCAGGTGGTGTTGTTTGTACCAGTGCTTGCCCTCCTACCCCACACCCCACAGGATGTGGCACTCTCACACAACTCACTTATGGTCATCCTTGATCTGCTACATAAGGTTAGTGATTAGGCCAAGTACGAAGCAAGTTTATTATTATTATTATTATTATTATTATTATTATTATTATTATTATTATTATTATTATTATTATTATTATTATTATTATTATATTTCGAAGCAAGGTTATTATTATTATTATTATTATTATTATTACATTGTTATTATTATTATTATTATTATTTGTGTGATTTATCAATTTCTTAAAAAATAAGCGAATTTTCACCTGGCTCTACAGGCAACTGTACGGTCTTGGTAAAAAGTTTGCTGGTTCTGGAAGTTATCTCGTAACTCTGAAATTCACACACACATGAAAATCATTGATCTGACCTTGACAGTATTAAAAATCTTCAGTCTGTAGAATCTCATGAATCTGAATTAACAGAGGCTTGAGGTCATTAAAATATTATTTCTGCATATTATTTGATAGGAAAGAAAACCTGATTAGGGACCCTGTGATCATGTATGAGAATTGGAGGCTTCTGATTTCTCCTGACCATGCCATGAAACAAGCTCCTTCCATATAGGTGTGTGTGTTTCATGGCAATATTTGATGGACTCATTTACCTCCAGTTTTTTTACTACTTCACAGGGTCCATTAACTACTTATATCCAAGATCTCCCATTTGACATAAAAATTTGTCTCATGTTAGGGATAATTTTGAAACAGGTTTGTGATAGCTAAATACTGTGGGAAGTTTACATAGAAAAGCAAAGATTGGATTGACACATCTGCTTTGCCCATGTTACCTACACAGTCACTGTTTGTGTTATTTCATCTCCTACGATACATTGGGGTGGAGTGTGGGTTGGGGACCTCGCTCTCCAAAAATTACCCCACTATGGGTCGATTCCACAGTCGTATTTGTTTGTTAGCTTCCCAACCAACCACACTTGTAAGGCTTCATTATTTTCCAAAAGCAGAGTACAGTATCTGTATTCACAAAATCTATCCAACAGTTAGATAATAATGATCACTGCATAGTTTATTCACCAAATTCATTAAATAATTCACCCAGAAGTCATTTACACGGCTAACAGTCTTTCATTTGCGTGCTTACAAACCAATACCAACGACTGTGGAATTGACACTGAAGGTTCAAATAGCCTCGGAGCAGCCTGGACCCCTTGTCTGTCTGGGGTCCTACACTGGTGTTAGCGCCTCACCATCCCTTGATAAAATGGGTATGGGATATTGATGATAATGATAATAATGGTGATGCTTATGATGATGATAATGATAATGATGATGATAGTGATGATAATTATAATGACGATGATAATGTTGATGATGATGATGATGATGATGATTATGATGATGATGATAATGATAATGGTGTCATAATTTCATCAAGTTTCCTACTTACAGAATATGGAGCTCATTGTACCACTGATACAGAAGGCCCACATTGTTGATGCATTGGTGTGTACATTGAGGGCAGCACTACACACAGAAGGGGTCGGGGTCAATGATGTGACTGGGGAGAGTGAGAGTGGTGTACTGGTGGCTGATGTCACTGAAATACTCTCATGGGTCATTAACTGTCTCGTTGCATCACCACAACACAAAAACTTCATGGTGAGTATTGTGTGTGGTCTGAGATATCTGTTGTTCTTTCTTTGATATCTGTTTTTTTTTTATATGAGTGAGAAAAATGCATCCATTGTTTATTTTTAAGTGGAAATTTTTTTATATAAAAGTATGCATAAGTGGAGACATTTATTTTTATTGTAGACTGTTTGTGGAGGTGAATGACAGGGCATTCCTTTATCACTTAAAATTGCATAAGGGGGAAATACTCTTGTTGGTGAATAGGTGTTGCACTGGATGAGACAGTGGAGCTTTGTGGTGATGTTGGTACCATAGCTTCTCTTCTGTCCCACTAGATGACACACCTTATTTATACACGTCACTATCAGGAGACAAGACGAGTTACACACACACACACACACACACACACACTAGATGAGACAGTGGAGCTTTGTAGTGATGTTGGTACCATAGCTTCTCTTCTGCCCCACTATATGACCACACCTTATTTATACACATCACTATTTCCCCTTCATACAGTTAAGCCTGGAAGTGTTACACCAAGTGAACCTTGTGAGGCGAGGTGAGTCAGCTGTATGTGGTGGTCAAGCCTGTTGTGTGGGTCACCTTCAGAGCACCGAGGCAGCACTGCTTCAGGTGGCACTCTCCCGTACCCAGGCCACAGCTTCCACTCATCAACACACTCTGGCACAGGACACACACTCTACCTTCAAGTGTGAGTCTTATCCCTTGTGTTAGGAAACAAATACTTATTTTTATTTATACAGTATATACATAAATATTTTTCATTTTAATAACCCTTTTATTTTGAGTCAATACTTTTTTTTTTAATTTCTTTTCTTTTTCAGCTCGATATATGTCTTTGATTTTCTCATATGTTTCCAGCCTAGGGGCAGTAGACTATAGACAACTTATTCTTTCTTTCTCTCCCTCCCTCCCTCCCTCTTTTAATCTCTCTCTCTCTTTATTGCTATCTATCTCTATCTCAATCTCTCACTAACTCTCTCTCTCTCTCACCCTCTCGTCTCACAGCGAAGAAGACCAGTATGTCCGTGTCTACCAGCTTACACAACCTCAAGCTGTTCTCACCCCTGGCTGGCCGTGAAGACTCCGACTCTGGTCTGGGCTCGGTATTGGCTAACTACACCACAATTCCATTCACTAAAAGGTAAGTTTGTAATAATAATAATAATAATAATAATAATAAGACTAATTTCTAAATTATGTTTGTAAAATGTGGCATATCTCGAAAACGGGGCATCTCCGAGAGAAACACCATAGACGAAAAGTGTGTTAGAATGGTCCAAAATAGTGGGTATCTATCTATCTATAGCTCCGACGCCTTGCTCCCTCCGGGAACTCCCACCAAGAGTGTGGCCACGGCAGAAGAGTCTCCAGTTTTCCCTGTTCCAACACTCCCTCCTCACTTGCTCCATCCCCCCTCCCCACCTCACACTTCTCTCTCTCACATACTCTTCCACTCTGTTCTGCCATCTAACCAGAGGTCTGCCTCTCACACCAGGTCCCACAACTTCACTATTGTACACCTTCTTTACAAACTCCACACCTTGCATTCTCTCTACATGTCCAAACCATCTCAGTGTATTACGCTTCACTCTCTCAACCATTCCACACTCAATACCAATTGCCTTCTCAATCATACCACATCTCTCCTACACACTCTCCTTACTTTCTCCATCCCACCTAGTAAGTCCACATGCTCCTCTCAAGTAACTCATTTCCACAGCACCTATTCTAGACTGATGAGCCCTACTCCATGTCCATGTCTCCAACGCATATGTCAGTGTTGGTAGGATTATACTATTTCTCAGTCCCTTTTTCACTTCCATACTCACACTCCTACTCTTCATAATCCTCCCCAGTGATCCTATGACCTGCCTGCCCCTCACTGCTCTCTCCCTAATTTCTCCTTCCATACTTCCATGTTTACACATAACTGTTCCCAGTTACTTGAATTCCCTCACCTCCTCCATCCTCTCACCCCCTAAGGTTATCTCACATTTCGTCCCAGTTGGTACAGCCACTCTATAGAGTGTCGCAAAGTCAATTACTTCTGTTTTGGTCCTCTCAAATACCATCACCTTAATAGTGGGTAATGATGTTAAAATATACAATATAGTGAATGAAGTATTTCTATACTAATACCATGAAAAGTGTGTTAGAATGGTCCAAAATAGTGGGTAATAATACTAAAATATACTGTACAATATAGTGAACCCAGTTCTTCTGTAAATTTACCATTTTCTGGTATAGTTAGGAGGAATCTGTAGCCTTCCAATTTACAAACAAAGATAATCCCCCATTAATTAATAGATAACCTGAAATGACTGTTGTTGTTATTGTTGTTGCAGCTTGCACAATATCTCTGACCAGCTGTTCCATGGTGGCTTCTCCTCGTCCTCTTCCTCATCACAACAGACTTCGGACACTGAGAAGCGGGAGGACAAGGTTCTCGCTCACTCTGAACTACTTTACCGATTCAAAGTCCTCGTACAGAAGGCCACGGATTTCTTGTTCATGTCAGGTGAGTTATTATTTATTTATTTATTTATTTATTTATTTATCTATTTATTTATCTATCCATTTATTTATTTATTTATTTATGCTATGATGAATTCTGCCACCTTAAAAAGTTCTCATACAAAAGGCCACTGACTTCTTATTTATGTCAGCTTCGTTTTTTTTTTTATTATTATTATTATTATTATTATTATCATCATTGTCATTGTCATTATTATTATTATTATTATTATTATTGTTGTTATTATTATTATTATTATTATTATTATTATTATTATCATAATCATTATCATTATTATTATTATTATGTATTTAATTTTTGGGGGTGTGTGTGGGTGGGAGGGGGTTGGTCACCTTATAATTATGCTGCCTAAAAGTTCACGTACTCACTCATCTACCCACCCATCCACCCGCTCATCCACTCACTCATCCACCCACCTAGTCATCCATTCATCTATCCATCCATCCATAAACCCACTCATCCCCTCACCCACCCACCCATCCTACCCACTCACCTGCTCATTCACCCACTCACTCATCCAGCCACCCACTCATCCAGCCATCCACTCACCTACTCATCCATCCATCCATCCATAAACCCACCCACCCATCCACTCACTCATCCACTCACCTACTCATCCATCCATCCACCCATTCATCCAACCACCCACCCACTCATTCATCCACTCATCCACCCAACCACTCATCCACTCACTCATCCATCCCACCACCCACCCACCCTACCCACTCACTCATTCACCTACTCATCCCTCCACCCACCCAACCACCCACCCACTCATTCATCCACTCACCCACTCACTCATCCATCCACCCACCCAAGTTCACATATATTGTTCTTCTCGTGTTCATTATTTTTGTTCTTGTTATTGTACAGCAGTGAAGGTTGATGAGAGCCTGCTGGGCCTTAGGGTTGATTCCACAGTGGTTGGTATTGGTTTGTAAGCATGCAAACGAAAGAATGTTAGCCGTGTAAATGACTTAGGGGTGAATTATTTAATTAATTTGGTGAGTAAACTATGCAGTGATTATTATTATTATTATTACTGGTATTATTATTATTATTATTATTATTAAATGACTTCTGGGTGAATTATTTAATGAATTTGGTGAGTAAACTATACAGTGATCATTATTATCTAACTGTTGGGTAGATTTTGTGAATGTGGATACTCAGCTTTTGGAAAATAATGAAGCCTTACAGGTGTGGTTGGTTGGGAAGCTAACAAACCAATACCACTGTGGAATGGACCCTAAAATAATGAAGCCTTACAAGTGTGGTTGGTTGGGAAGCTAACAAACCAATACCACTGTGGAATCAACCCTTGGAGATAAATAAGTCCTTCAAATATTGCCACAAAACACACACACACACACACACACACACACACACACACACACACACACACACACACACACACACACACACACACACACACACACACACACACACACACACACACACACACACACACACACACACACACACACACACACACACACACACACACACACACACACACACACACACACACACACACACACACACACACACACACACACACACACACACACACACACACACACACACACACACACACACACACACACACACACACACACACACACACACACACACACACACACACACACACACACACACACACACACACACACACACACACACACACACACACACACACACACACACACACACACACACACACACACACACACACACACACACACACACACACACACACACACACACACACACACACACACACACACACACACACACACACACACACACACACACACACACACACACACACACACACACACACACACACACACACACACACACACACACACACACACACACACACACACACACACACACACACACACACACACACACACACACACACACACACACACACACACACACACACACACACACACACACACACACACACACACACACACACACACACACACACACACACACACACACACACACACACACACACACACACACACACACACACACACACACACACACACACACACACACACACACACACACACACACACACACACACACACACACACACACACACACACACACACACACACACACACACACACACACACACACACACACACACACACACACACACACACACACACACACACACACACACACACACACACACACACACACACACACACACACACACACACACACACACACACACACACACACACACACACACACACACACACACACACACACACACACACACACACACACACACACACACACACACACACACACACACACACACACACACACACACACACACACACACACACACACACACACACACACACACACACACACACACACACACACACACACACACACACACACACACACACACACACACACACACACACACACACACACACACACACACACACACACACACACACACACACACACACACACACACACACACACACACACACACACACACACACACACACACACACACACACACACACACACACACACACACACACACACACACACACACACACACACACACACACACACACACACACACACACACACACACACACACACACACACACACACACACACACACACACACACACACACACACACACACACACACACACACACACACACACACACACACACACACACACACACACACACACACACACACACACACACACACACACACACACACACACACACACACACACACACACACACACACACACACACACACACACACACACACACACACACACACACACACACACACACACACACACACACACACACACACACACACACACACACACACACACACACACACACACACACACACACACACACACACACACACACACACACACACACACACACACACACACACACACACACACACACACACACACACACACACACACACACACACACACACACACACACACACACACACACACACACACACACACACACACACACACACACACACACACACACACACACACACACACACACACACACACACACACACACACACACACACACACACACACACACACACACACACACACACACACACACACACACACACACACACACACACACACACACACACACACACACACACACACACACACACACACACACACACACACACACACACACACACACACACACACACACACACACACACACACACACACACACACACACAC
This sequence comes from Petrolisthes cinctipes, assembly GCA_033782935.1. Classification (NCBI taxonomy): domain Eukaryota; kingdom Metazoa; phylum Arthropoda; class Malacostraca; order Decapoda; family Porcellanidae; genus Petrolisthes; species Petrolisthes cinctipes. The sequence goes on from JAWQEG010001057.1 coordinate 104,038, forward strand.
ACACACACACACACACACACACACACACACACACACACACACACACACACACACACACACACACACACACACACACACACACACACACACACACACACACACACACACACACACACACACACACACACACACACACACACACACACACACACACACACACACACACACACACACACACACACACACACACACACACACACACACACACACACACACACACACACACACACACACACACACACACACACACACACACACACACACACACACACACACACACACACACACACACACACACACACACACACACACACACACACACACACACACACACACACACACACACACACACACACACACACACACACACACACACACACACACACACACACACACACACACACACACACACACACACACACACACACACACACACACACACACACACACACACACACACACACACACACACACACACACACACACACACACACACACACACACACACACACACACACACACACACACACACACACACACACACACACACACACACACACACACACACACACACACACACACACACACACACACACACACACACACACACACACACACACACACACACACACACACACACACACACACACACACACACACACACACACACACACACACACACACACACACACACACACACACACACACACACACACACACACACACACACACACACACACACACACACACACACACACACACACACACACACACACACACACACACACACACACACACACACACACACACACACACACACACACACACACACACACACACACACACACACACACACACACACACACACACACACACACACACACACACACACACACACACACACACACACACACACACACACACACACACATACATATATGGAAGGAGCTTGTTTCGTGACATGGTCAGGAGGAAGCACAAGCCTCCTATTTTCATACACGATCACAGGGTTTTTAAGGGTGAAATTTTGTGTTGGTAAATCTGGAGCAACTGAATCCTCCAAACTATTCCAAGCAACAGAACACCATTATTTTTGCTCTTCTGATCCTGTTTCCTGGCATGCTTTGGAGGAATCAAGGCACTCCAATGTAACCAAAGGGAATTACCCCCTTAATAAGGCTATATGTCACTTGTAGTGTTTGGTGTGGTTTAAATTTAATTTGTATTAATGATCTGTATCTTTGCTGTTTTTTTTATTTTACTCACATAAATGGAACTCCTCTATATATATTATTATTAGTGTATTAGTATATTATTATTATTATTAGTATATTATTATTATTATTAGTATATTATTATTATTATTATTATTAAAACCAAACAGTTAACACTTTAGCAGTATAACAGGTATTTATTGAAAGAATTACCGTTTTGTAGCAGTGTTGCCAGATCCGGCTAGGCCCCAGCATTTCCTGTACTTTACCACGGTTATTTCCCGGTAGTTTGCCCAGGTTAGGTGCCGGTAGTTTACCCAGGTTAGGTCCCGGTAGTCTGCCCCATTTGAATATGTCCTATCTTGGAAATGGGGCATTGCGGAGGAAATGCCATAGAAGAAAATAGTCTTAGAATGGTCTAAATAAGTGGGTAATGAATAGAAATACCGTACGCAATAACGGTAATTTTTTCAATATTTACCGTATAATATGTGTAAACCTCCATTATCTATATTGTTTTTAATAATTTGGGTATACAGTACATGTAGTGTATTATTGTAACTAAAATATATTTTTTTAAATTTCATACGCTAATTTAAGGGGAAAGTTTTGTGTTGGTAATTCTAGAGCAACTGAATCCTCCAAACTATTGCAAGCAACAGAACACCATTATTTTTGCTCTTCTGGTCCTGTTTCCTGGCATACTTTGAAGAATCCAGGCACTCCAATGTAACAAAACAGAATTACCACCTTAACAGTCCCTGTATAGTAAAAAAGAACAGAATTGTAATATTTTAATACTTTTCCTTTTCTGGTTCATGGTTTTTACAGTGCTTTTGAAATAAAGGAGCATGTAACTTTAGGCACAACATTACAGTACCATAGTTTCTTACCAAACATTTCCAACTTGTTTTGAAAAATAATCAATTTACCTTCTGCTGGATCTTGGATTAATTTCTTGGTGGGTTCCCTTATTCTTTTATTCCTTTCACTTTGCATGCTAATTTTTTTAATGTATTTTTATGTATTTCATGTATTTTTTATGTATTTTTTCATGTATTTTTATGTATTTCATGTATTTTTTATGTATTTCATGTATTTTATATGTATTTTTTTTATAGCCAGAAAAACCTGACTATAGTGTTTATTTGTAAAGTTAATGTTAGTAACTTTTTAGATCATACATACTTTTTTATACTGTACTAGTTCAGTTTTATTAGAAATGGTTTGAATATATAGAAACATGTTTATGATAGAGAAGAATGAATGATGCTCCTTCAATGTAGATAGTGTTTCGTGGCAATGTTTGAAGGACTCGCTAACCTCCAATTTTCTGACTACATCACAGGGGTACATAATATTAGAGGGAAAAAGATATTGAACTGTGATGTGTTATAGAAATAAATAAAGGTACTCAAGAAAGGACAGACAGTGAATGCTTATATGTTGTAGGGAAAAAGAATATTGAACTGTGGTGTTATAGAAATAAATAAATTTTACTTAGCAAAGGTAAAAGAGTGAATGCTGTTATGTTATAGGGAAAAAGAATATTGAACTGTAGGACTATAGAAATAAATAATTTTACTTAGCAAAGGTTAAAGAATGAATGCTGTTATGTTATAGGGAAAAAGAATATTGAACTGCGGTGCGTTATAGAAATAAATTGACGATATTGTTTGGGTCTATGCAGCGTGGTCGTCTGTGGAGTCCATGGCCAGTGTGGTGTCGTGTCCCGGAGCTGCCGAAACCTTCAGTCTCTTTCTATTGGAGCTCTTACTGTCGGCCGTGTCAGCCATCACACAACGTAAAGGTACTGTTCTTGGCTTCCCATACCGTCGGTTAGTTCTTTATAGGGGGGTAATATAGTGTTGGTGGTAAATTGGGAGCAACTGATTCCTGCAACAGACTATTCCAAGCAACAACAGGCCACCATTATTTTGGTTTAATCTGGTCCTGCTTCCTGGCATGCTTTGGAGGATTCAAGGCACTCTAATATACCAAAAGTATACTCTCCCTTTAATGAACTTTGAGGAACTTCAACATAAACAACTAGAAAAGTTTGGTATTAGAAAATTAATGTATAAAATTTTCTAGTTGTTACGAACCCTTGATGTCACAGTGGTGTATACGAATTCCTGAGGCCGACTGTACCTTTGATTGTACCTCTCTCCCCCAGGGAACAATGGTGAGCGTTGTGGGTGGGAGCGCATGGTGTGGGGTTGCCAGGACATATTACGGATGCACCTGAGCCACCTCCTGGTCCTGGCTACCTCCCCACGGACCCACTTCACCACTCGTATCCGTGCCGTCCACACCATCACCAGTCACCCACGCAGCCAGGCCATTGTATCATATGTTGTCAGATCAAATCATCAGGTCAGTACAGTTTAAAAATCTGTGTTGGAAAAATGAGTTCAAATCTTTTAAAAATCTGTGTTGGAAAACTGAGTTCAAATCTATTAAAAATCTGTGTTGGAAAAATTTCTAGTGATATTGAATTTTGTATTTTCCTTAAAAAAATACATTATAATATAAGGATCTAATTTCAAAGTCCTACCTAGACTGTAGCACTTAATCATAACCACAACTGTACAATCAAAATTATCAGTTGTTATACAAAGTGGATCTGTACCATTAAATTAATCATAGCCACAGCTGTACACAATTATTATACAAAGTGGAACAGTATTACTTAATCACATCCACTCATAATTATCCTTTTTTACCACAGCTGTTATACAAAGTGGGAATCTTTGTCCATGAGTTGAGATACCAGACCAAAGGAAAGCTGGAGTGTGGAGAGGTACGCAGCTGTGAGGGACTACTGCAGCTGCTGGAGGAGGCTGGTGTCCATGTTCTTCCTCCACCTGAAGTAAGTAAGCTGTTAGAGGGTTGATTCCACAGTGGTATTGGTTTGTTAGCTTCCCAACCAACCACACCTGTAAGGCTTCATTATTTTCCAAAATCTGAGTATTCACATTCACAAAATTTATCAACCAGTTAGATAATGGTGATCACTGTATAATTTACTCACCAAATTCATTAAATAATTCACCCAGAAGTCATTAACACGGCCAATATTCTTTCGTTTGCGTGCTTACAAACCAATACCAACCAACCACTGTGGAATCGGCCCCAAGTCTCTATTCTTTCCACTAAACTTTTCACTAAGGCAGTTATTATTATTTGTGGACTGTTCGATTCTCTATTCCCACCAAACGTATTAAGCTGATCAATTCTCTCTTCCCACCAAATATATTAAGCTGATCAATTCTCTCTTCCCACCAAACATATTACTAAGGCAGTTATTATTTTCTGAAGTGAAGGAAGTGAGGGGAGGAAAGGGAGAGGAAGTGATGGGAGGAAAGGGAGAGGTTGGAATGGAGGAAGGGTGGTAGGAGGAATGCGAGAGAAAGGGAAGGGTAGGAGTGGGAAGGAATGGGAAGAATGGAGGTAGAGGAAGAAAAAGGGAGAGGTGGGGAGAGCGAGGGTTGGGGCCTGTTAGGGGTTCTGTACTGAAGTTAAGAGCCTTCCCAACCCTTGAAAAAAGGGAAATAGGGTATTGATGATGATCAGTTATCTTACTACTAAACCTATCACTAAGGGACTGTTGTTATCTTACCACCACCAAACATATCACTAAGGGACTGTTGTTATCTTACCACCACCAAACATATCACTAAGGGACTGTTGTTATCTTACCACCACCAAACATATCACTAAGGGACTGTTGTTATCTTACCACCACCAAACATATCACTAAGGGACTGTTGTTATCTTACCACCACCAAACATATCACTAAGGGACTGTTGTTATCTTACCACCACCAAACATATCACTAAGGGACTGTTGTTATCTTACCACCACCAAACATATCACTAAGGGACTGTTGTTATCTTACCACCACCAAACATATCACTAAGGGACTGTTGTTATCTTACCACCACCAAACATATCACTAAGGGACTGTTGTTATCTTACCACCACCAAACATATCACTTAGGGGCTGTTGTTTTTTTACTGACAGTATTTTTAAACTAAGCCCCATTGTTAATAAATTTTATATTCAGCTGAGCTACAAATAAGAAATCATAATTAGGAGTTTTATATGTACGGTATATTTTTTCAAGATTAATCTGTGTTCATTGAAGGCTTTGTGTGATCCCCAGGTAGTACAGTCGGCCTCATGAATTCGTATACACCACTGTGACATCAAGGTGTTCATAACAACTAGAAAATTTAGTCCACTAGTTAGATTTCTAACACAAAACACTTCTAGTAATGTTATTTGGGAAATATTTGAATCAGTCAGCAGAACAATAATGATTTCAGTATGTGCAGAATAAAGACCTCTTTTAACCAATGATCTGTGTACGAATTCCTGAGGCCAACTGTACCATTCAATAAAAAAATATATACAGTATAAAATATGTTCCAGCAAAAACACATGACATACCGTATATAATTTTTCATTGTGGTTATTTTCACTTCTCCATTTTGCTCTGTGGTGGACAGCTGTACCCACCCCAGGGAGCAATGAGAGAGTGGAGTTTGGTGGCTGAGGAGAAGCGACTGTGGCAGGATGAATCAGCCAAAATAGCCGTCCTAGTTGTAGAGAGGTGCACAAAGCAAGATAAAAGGTTTGTAATGCTTACAGGTTTTTAATCTTCTAAGATAATTATAAGATGTCACTCGCACATGTGCTTACTGTATCATAATCATTATTTTCATCTTTTACCTTGGCATTCGTGGTCTGTATTTGTATCGCAGTCCAAGCCGGGCATATGCATCACCACACACACCAGCATATTTGGTTGCTGTCTTTTCTTGGACAACTGTACACTAGTTCATTAGTTTAGCAGTGAAGTAACATTATATTTTGAACCTCACCATCATAGTGTCTAATATACCCTCCTGCCCCACACTGACATTGTGCAGGTAACCAGTGTTAAGGGGATAATTATTAAAACTAACCATTATGACCTCCCCTGACTGACAGACTGCTGAGTAAGTGTCTAACATACCCTCCTGCCCCACACTGACATTGTGCAGGTAACCAGTGTGAAGGGGATAATTATTAAAACTAACCATTATTACCTCCCCTGACTGACAGACTGCTGAGTAAGAATGTATCCATGTATGAGGCTGTGGCCCAGGAGTGTAGTCGCCTCACCCGCCTTGTGGTGGACCGACAACATGTGGAACGTAAAGCTGTGCTCAGCGGCATCAAGCGATCACAGTGCCGTCGTGTTCGTCTCACCCACCGCTGGAGGGAACTGGCACTTGTCCTCACACACGAGAGAGCCACCTGGCACTCCCAACACTCTTACCCAAGGCTGGTTGACTGTGTTCATTTGTTGATGTCATTCTTTGTGTTTGATTCCATTCATATTGGCTTTTCGAGTACAGTAAGCCCTCGATATAAGGTAATTCAATTTAACACTATCATTTATCACAGACCCAGCAGATCACTTAGTCTATAATTATGGTAATGAATAACAGAAGCCTGGGAAAACATTTGATGGTCTACAATGAGAGAATGAGTATAAAATGAAGTGGTAGATACAAATATTGTGTATCCAGGGCCTAGGTTATTCACATGTAAGGTAGTGGTCCATGATCATTTGTTACCATAGTCTGTGTAATACAAAATGCATCCTTATTTTTACATCTCTTTGCTGGGTAATAATCATGAGTTGAAAATATCATCATCATCATCAGTCTAGATTTACTGATGATAACTATTGCAGGTCTTGGGAGCTGGACCAAACCGAGGGACCCATGAGAGTTCGACGTAGATTGACTCGGGGAAGACTCAACATTAGTCCTCGTTACCTCATGCCTGGATACACTCACAAGATAGGTGGGCCACTCGGTTCAGAAATAGTTGTGTGTGCTCAATTTTTATTTATTTATTTATTATTTTTATTTTCTACCAATTTTTCCATCCAGTTTTACAGATGTTCAGTTTCTTTTTAACACTAACTGTAAGTATTGTTGGTAGATCTTCATTTCTTTTTCTACTTGTATCCCACTTTTACCATATATTCAGCTTATATTAAAAACTGTTCAAGGGGAGATTCTCTTTTTGGTAATTTGGAAGGCTACTGAGGGTCGATTCCACAGTGGTTGGTATTGGTTTGTAAGCACGCAAACGAAAGAATGTTAGCCGTGTAAATGTCTTATGGGTGAATTATTTAATGAATTTGGTGAGTAAACTGTGCAGTGATCATCATTATCTAACTGTTGGATAGATTTTGTGAATGTGGATACTCAGCTTTTGGAAAATAATGAAGCCTTACAAGTGTGGTTGGTTGAGAAGCTAACAAACGAATACCACTGTGGAATGGACCCTAAAATAATGAAGCCTTACAAGTGTGGTTGGTTGGGAAGCTAACAAACAAATACCACTGTGGAATCCACCCTGAATCCTCATAACTATACCAGAAAACAAATGCCCTAAATGGTACTAATAGGGGATCTGCTTTGTGATATAGTTTGGAGGAATCAGAGAATGTTGTCAGAAAATTGGAGGTAAATGAGTCCTTCAAATATTGCCATGAAACACCACCTGTAGGGAAGGCGCATGTTTCATGGCATAGTCAGGAGGAATCAGAAGCCTCCAATTCCCATACATGATCGCAGGGTCCTTAATCACACTGCTGTCCCATACTTAGCCTCAATCTGGTGAGGGCTGGTTCTATCCTGAAATTAGAAATTTGGCATCCTCTACCACACCCTGGCCTGTTCTGTCTGTCTCTCTTACTATTTCTTATTCCTTCTGGGTAGCTGGCGAGATCCCCCGATTGGGTGGCACAACAAGGGAGGCAACTGTTGATGGGTTAATCGGCTTGGGGGTACATGCCAGTTGTCCCCTCTTCTGTTGCCTTCGACGAAACAGATCTCACTATCTCCCTGGCTCCCTTTTGGAGGTCCAAGTATCTGTGTGGCTTTTGTCAACCAGACTCGGGACTGCTCAGCCAGACAGTCTGTTTTGTAAGTGAGAACTCTGTCATCCTCTTCAGTTCGTGTACGGTATGTTATAATCCCAACAGATGTAGAGCAGTGTGGTGGTCCCCTTGAATCTGTGTTGGAAGAGGACTCTGAGATGGAGTCAGCCATGGCGGTGATGATTGAACGTCTCAACGCCTCGGAACGTATTGTACACATGAGCCGGGCGTGTGTGGTGTCACCGGGCAGAGAACAACGAGGGGAGGTCCTGGTCAGCCTCACTGCCATGTACTTTGTTGGGGAGCAGCTCACTGTTGATATGAACCAGGTACCTACTACTACTGAGGTGTTAAGAGCTCTGGAATGTATATAAGGTTTCTGATAAAGACTTTTGTAATACAGATTCAATATGTTGTTGAATGTATTTATATAAGCTTTCTGATGAAGACTATTGTAGTAGAGGTTGAATATGTTGTTGAATGTACAGTTGGCAGCATAAGTTGGCTTCATTTCCACCTGTGAAAGTTGAGTTGTGTTATGACTGACTTTGTACACAGAGTGGCAGCACAAATGAGGTTGTATCAGTGACATGGCCGTTTGATACCGTACGAGAGGTACACCTGCGTCGATACCAACTACAGGACTGTGCACTGGAGCTCTTCCTTACTGGTGGTCATTCAGTACTCCTTGCCTTCAGTGACACACATCACCGTAACCAGGTTATATTATTGTACACTCTACAGTAGTTGATATTAAAGTATTTATTTTTAAGTTTCACAGCAGGCAGAATCAATCCATGTAATGTTGAGGAATATTTAAGTCATAAAGTATCCATGATTTGTTTTTTTATAGGTAGAATCTCTTGTTGGTAAATTTGAGGGCTATTAATTCCTGCTAACTATGCCAGGAAACAGATGATCTTAAGTTAATGTTAGTAATTGAGGACTTGTTTCATGTCATAATTTGGAGGAATCATGCTGTTGTTTTTGACGGTTTACAACATATAGAAAATGTAAGACTACAGAACTGCTATACAACATTATTATTAGGTTTGTTGTTTTACTAATCACTGAGTCACTTGGTAGACCATTCATTCATTGCAGTACTTAAAGAATAATGACCTCTCTTTCCATATAGCCTGTTTAAGGTGGTAATTCGCTTTTGTTACATTGGAGCTCCTCGATTCCTCCAAAGTATGCCAGGAAACAGGACTAGAAGAGCAAAAATAATGGTGTTCTGTTGCTTGGAATAGTTTGTAGGATTCAGTTGCTCCAGAATTACCAACACAAAACTTCTCCCTTAAGAATATCTGTGGCCAAGTGTACAAGTGATGTGTAACCAATGTATGTTTATTATTATTATTGTTTTGTAGGTGGTTGGTGTCCTTAGTATGTCAGAGATGCCAAATATATCCAGCAAGGCGTCCCTGCCAGAAGTAACACAACAGTGGCGTGAAGGTTTGTATCTATTTTTTTTCCGTCCCTCTGTTCATGGTTAAGATTTCTTTGACTGTCATTATCTCTCTCTGTTAATGGTCAGTATTTTCACTCTATATATATATATACATACATACATACATACATACATACATACATACATACATACATACATATATTATACTTGTAGAATGTGCTATGCTTTTTTATATGTTATCATGCAATAAGGTTATAATCTAGTGCATATTTATAAGCTACAGATCATACATTTATAAAGGTGGTGTGCTGTCATATGTAGGTATAAATTAAGGACTGCGGTGATGTATACACGATACACCACCTACATTGAAGGAGCTTGTTTCGTGGCATAGTACGAGGACTCATACACAATCACAAGGTCCCTCAACCCCTCCAGTCCGGGGGGGTGTTGCAAAATCGTGTGCCAGGTCCGGGCTGCCTTCTAGATTTCTCCCGCCCTGTTCAAGTGATTTCTCAAAATCGCTCTACTTCACTTACTCTCTAAACTACAATGCTTAGAAACTTAAATTTGGTTCTGTAATCCCCAGTAACTCTTCCTCTTTAGAATGAGACCAACCCCAGCTCTCTATAACTCATGGGTGCATACTGTAGATATGATGTGAGGAAGAGATGTAACTTTTGTCCCGAGAGCGAGGTAAGTACGCTTGACTCAGTCTTAGCTTGGGGTGGTTGGTGGGGTGGCGGATGGTGGAATGTGTTGCCAGGCGGCGGAGGCACATCAAATCGAACGGGAGAAAATATTTGCAACCTTGTCAGCCATCACGCCAAACATTTGCACACTGACTGAATATGGCTATCCCATTGACACACTGCTGGCTATAGCACAGTCCCAAAAACTCTGCCAAAAGTGGCTATTTTTCGCGAAATTGACAACATTGGCTAATGCCTACACCCGGACTACTCTACAGAGTCATCATATCCAGATCCCCGGGCAGCTGGAAGGGTTATAGGGATATATATTGTAGTTCATTGTCATTAGTGGTAAATATGGAGCAACTGATTCCTCCAAAGTATTCCAAGCAATAATATATTTACAGTATTCAGTGGTCATGTTTCTTGACATACTTTGGAGGAATTAAGGCACTCCAATGCACCAGAAGTATATTTATTACTCCTTTAATGCGTAAACCATTTCGTTATTTATGTTTTTTCCCCTCAGGGCATATGACCAACTTCGAGTACCTGACACAGCTTAATAAACTCGCTGGACGTTCTTTCAATGACTTAATGCAGTACCCAGTATTCCCCTTCATTCTCTCCAACTACACATCTGACATTCTCAGTCTTCACGATCCAACCAACTTCAGGTTAGTGTTAAGGGCAGATTGTCTTGTTGGTAATAATAATGACTTCCAAAATCTTTCCCCCAAACAAAAAGAAAGAAACTTATTGAATATCTAACCCTGTGAATGGGAACCATTGTGTACAGTCACAATCAAATATTCACCGACACTTTCCTTCCATCTTAGTAAATATCTTGGTAATAATGAACAACACGTGTATGATTTTGCAGCACTTCATAATAATAATAATAATAACAATAATAATAACATTAATAATAACAGTAATAATAACAATAATAATAACCAACACTTTCCTCCCATCGTAGTAAATATCTTGGTAATAAAGAACAACACGTGTATGATTTTACAGCACCTCATAATAATAATTGAGGGGGTTGAGTTGACGTAAGGTGTTGTAAGATTATAGTTTGATATGATACTAATTTATTTGCACGATGGAAAGAAGGTGTCGGTGGTTATTTGATTGTGGCTGTACAACATAGAGAAAATGTAAGACGATGTAACTGCAATACAACATTATGATTATTAGGTTTGTTGTTTTGGTAATCACTGAGTCACTTGGTAGACCATTCATTGCAGTACCTTCCACAATAATGAATTATCTCTCTTTCCATATAGCCTATGTAAAAATAATGAGCCTGTGTAAGAATAATTATCTCTCTCTATATATAGTCTGTGTAAGAATAATAACCTTCTTTCCATATAGCCTGCAAAAGAATAATGACCTCTTTTTATGTAGCCTGTGTAAAAATAATTACCTCTCTTTCCATATAACCTGTGTAAGAATAATTATCTCTCTTTCTATATAGCCTGTGTAAAAATAATGACCTCTCTTTCTATATAGCCTGTGTAAAAATGATGACCTCTCTTTCCATATAGCCTGTGAAAGAATAATGACCTCTCTTTCCATATAACCTGTGTAAGAATAATGACCTCTTTCCATATAGCCTTTATAAGAGTTTCTGTGGCTAACCGTACAATATAAAGTGATGTTGATAATAATAGAATGGTTTTTTTTTTTTCTACAGGAACCTGAAGAAGCCAATAGCAGTGCAACATCCACACAAGGAACAACACTACATCAACAATTATGAGGTGATGGATGGATGGTGTGGAGTTGGGTCAATTGTGTTTATTTTTGTTTTGTGTTGGCAGAACAGAGTGGAAGAGTATGTAAAGGAGAGAAATATGAGGGACAGAGTAGGGCTTGACCAAGTAAGGAGGGAGTGTTGGAATAGGGAAAACTGGAGACACTTCTGCCGTGGCCACCCCCTTGGAGGGAGTTCCCGGAGGGAACGAGGCATCAGAGCTATAGATAGATAGATTGTGTGGCTGTTAATGTCACTGGTAATATTTGTGACTAAGAATATGACTATATGAGTAACTATGATGTAAACATAGCTGTACCCCTTGTAGTCCCACAAGGGGTTGCGGTTATGTTGTTGTTGTTGTTGTTGATGTTCTCCCGGGGCAGAATGGCCTCCTGCCCCACAGACCCCTGGTACACTCTGGTCGCAGTGAAAAAACAAATTAAAATAAAGGAGGGGCTGGCCCTATATGCCTGGGCTACCGAAGCACATCCCAAGGAAATGGGACCAGAGCTTACTGGACCAGGGAGTCTGGGGGCCTCTGACCACCAGGGAGATTGGGGGGAAGGCTTTGATCCCACAGCCAGTGCTGTGGGCCCAAGTCCACGTTACCACAAGAGCTACAAGTGGGGCCGTACCTTCCATGAGACCAGCCCTGAAGGGACTATAAGGGGTAGGGAGTTTACACTGCTGCATGCAAAGGGAAATGCACCCCCGTGTGCTGGCGGTCCACACAGCAGTGAAAAAAAAAAAAAGGCCTCCGGTTGCAGTACACCTCACGTGGATTTTTAATCCATGTGGGCAGATCTTGTCAAATCCACTAGAAAGTGACCAGATCCTACAACAGTCTTTATTCTAGCCCTGTGGGGGATAACTAATATTCACAGAGAATAAAGTCAGCCCCACTGGGCCCATGCGGTTATGTGATGGGGGGGGGGTTTGCTCCCTCCTCCAACAGGGATTGGGGGGTTGAGATGTGGAGTGTGTGTACATTTGGGCATTGTGTTTGGGAGGGTGTGTGATGTGATGGGGCTACCTCCAGCGTGGAGATGAAGGCCTGGTATATGTATGTATGTAGAAGTGACGGTTATTTTTTGTATGGCTAGGAGTGGCTGTATTTATTTTTGTGATTTGGTAAATTTGAAGCTTCTTCATTGGCTGTGGATGTCACTGGTAATATTTGTGACTAAGAATATAATAATAATAATAATAATAATAATAATAGTAAACGGTTTGTTGATATAGCAGCCACAAGGCTGAAAATGCACAATTGATACATGAACATGATGATATTCTGTATGGAAGAAAATAAAAATAGATGGATAATATGATGATAAATTTTATAGATGAATGGACAATATGATAACGATAAATGTAAAAAATTATGTAGGAGGAGTTGAATTTGGAGGCTGATGTATACATTGTTTCTTGATGTTGTTATTTTCTTTTAATGATATTTACAATTGTAAGAGAATTGAATTAGTGTCAAAGTGATTCATTTATTTGCTATGTAGGAGACTGCTGTACAGTCGTGGCGCATAGTCCTTGACCAGGGTGTAAGGGGAAGTCGGTTCAAGGACTATGTGCCGTGACTGTACCTATCCTATACTGTGGGATTTTATTGTATGGGTAAGTTTTATGGAGGAATTAGACACTCCAGTATATCAGCAACATACTGTGGTATTTTGTTTTGTGGCTTAGTTTGGAGGAATTAAGACACTCCAATTTACCATCAACATCCATCCCCTTTACTACATACTTACAGATCACAGCCCAACTGAGCCAGGATGCAAGTGATGGACCGTACCACTATGGCTCTCATTACAGCAACTCTGGCATAGTGTTACACTTCCTGGTTCGACTCCCGCCATTCACACAGCTCTTCCTTCGCTACCAGGGTGTGTCATTCATTCTCTCAAAGATTTTCTGTGGTTTGTTATGTTATATTTATGAACTCTGTGTTAGATGAGTGGTACAGCCACAATCAAGTAACCACCTATACCTTTCGTCCATCGTGCAAATAAATCAGTATCATTTCAAAATATAATCATACAACACCTTATGTCAACTCGACCCCCTCAATTATTATTATGAGGTGCTGCAAAGTCATACACGTGTTGTTGTTGTTTATTACCAAGATATTTACTACGATGGAAGGAAAGTGTCGGTGGATATTTGATTGTGGCTGTACATGTGGTATACTGTACTGTGAAGGCTTGTAAAATTCATTGTGTCTCTCTCTTTCTCCCTCTTTCCCACACTCACTCATACTCAATCTCCTTACATTTCCCACACTCACTCACACTCAACCTCTCTCGTCCACACTCACACACTTAATACCCCCCTTTCTCTCTCTCTCTCTCTCTCTTTCTCCTGCTCAACACTCAATCTCCCTCCCTCTCTCTCTCTCCCACACACACTCGGTCTGCCTCTCTCTCACACTCAGTCTCTCTCTCCCACACTCACACACTTAATCCCCCCCCCTCAATCTCTCTCTGACACACACTCAGTCCCTCTCTCTCTCACGGTTTGAATTTTGTGTTTCACCTCAGATGGTAATTTTGATATACCGGACCGTACATTTCACGCACTGCAGACCACCTGGCGCCTTGCCTCTTGTGACTCCACCACTGACTTCAAGGAGCTCATCCCGGAGTTCTTCTTCCTTCCAGAGATCTTCCTCAATTCTGAAGGTAATTGATTGGTGGGTGGGAGAAACAGAAGAGAACACAGTAAAATTACCTGTATTCAATTTCGTGTGATTCACGTTGATACCACAGTCTCAAACCCACCTGAGTCGAAGGCCGAGATCTGAAGCAGGGAGTTTCTGGACGACAGCCCACCCAAACCATCACAAGGCTACACACACATTTCAAACCAATGGAGGCTTTGGGTGGGCTGTCATCCAGAAACCACCTGCTTCAGATCTCGGGCTTCGACTCAGGTGGACTAGGGACTGTGGTATCCGAGTGTACATGTGATAAAAAAACTCTGTGTGCAATGAGCTGTGCCCATTGTTTACACAACCATCACACCTCTCATGATCCATAGTAGGTTTTTATATTATGTGTACTGGTCTTGGCCACACTGTAAGCTGTAATTGAAGTGTGTATACTGTACAGTTGGGGAGTAATGTATGCGAACACTGTTGGTGACTTCTGGCAACATCCCCAAAAGTAAACACATCAATGAGAGAAAGTATTTATGAATTGAAGGATAACTTTTATTTTAGTGTCTGTGGTTGGTCAACGTCACCCAATATCAGTTATCGTTATGTAGTAATGAATAAATTTTGTCTATTACTAACGTGTTTATCACTGACATTGTTACCAGAATCCGTCAACGGTGTCCAGATACTTTGTTCCCCAACTGTACCTTTGGCGTAGGTAAGTGGCATCCCCATCACCCACCATTCCTGTGATGGTGCAGTTAGCCTCGTATCCCCTATGATACAGCAGGGGGGAGTGAGGGTTGGGGACTCCCACTCTCTAACAATGACACAACTAATGGTTCAAATAGCCTTGGAGGTGGACCTCTTGCCTGTCCAAGGTCCTACACTGGTGCTACAGCCTCACCACCATCCATGGAAATAAGACAAATGGAATATAGATGATGGTGAAGATGATGAGGAAAATAATGATAATGATAAAAGTTCAAGCCTTTGTACTATCTGTGTCATTCCTTTCCTCTCTCTAGACCACTGAAGATGGTGGCAGTGTCCACTGAAACTGTTTGGTTAAATATATTTTCCATCGACAAGAGTGGGTTTTATTCACCGTATGATATATTTGTTAATAAATGGTGTTGTTAATTACAGTGTATGTGGTCCTTACAGGGTTCAACATGGGTGTACGTCAAAGTGGAGAGAGAGTTCACCATGTTCAGCTTCCACCATGGAGTTGTGATGATCCACGCAGGTGCTGTATTCACTATTGTGGTATGGGTGAGGTGGTTCGGTCATGTGGAGCGTATGGGAAGCGAGAGGTTGGTTAAGAGAGTGTATGAGAGTGAGGTGGAGGGATGGAGTTGAGAGGTATGTGAGGGAGAGTGGGATGGAGAGATGGAGGTGAGAGGTATGTGAGGTGGAGGGATGGAGGTGAGAGGTATGTGAGGGAGAGTTAGGTGGAGGGATGAAGGTGAGAGGTATGTGAGGGAGAGTGAGGTGGAGGGATGGAGGTGAGAGGTATGTGAGGGAGAGTGAGGTGGAGGGATGGAGTTGAGAGGTATGTGAGGGAGAGTGAGGTGGAGGGATGGAGGTAAGAGGTATGTGAGGGAGAGTGGTATGGGGTGGGAGGAGGGACGCCAGTTAACGGGGAACAGGGGTTCATGGAGGCGATTCATTTGTGGCCACTTCTTCGGGGATTAAGGCGTCTGGCAATAGATAGATAGTGTGTGTAGTGTACAATCAATTGCAGACAAAAATAATCATCCATGTTGGGCTGATCCATGTAAAGATTTGACAGTTTTCCTCTGTTTGTTAGCTGAGAAACTTTTCAATAAGTAGGTTAATTACCAGCATCTAATTTACTACACACACACACACACACACACACCTATTTATACAAACACATAATACTATACCACAAACATTTCCACAACCTCAGATAATACCAACAACAGCTCGTAATGTCCCGTATTTTAAAACACAATTATCATATTTTTCTTTAAAGTTAAGTATGTTTTTGACACACACCACTTCTTCTGGTAATTTATGCCATTCATCTTTTACTCTATTTGGAAAACTATATTTCTGTACATCTTTATCTCCTCTTTTTTTAATTTCTTACTGTGTCCTCTCATTGTAGGTATTCCTTGTTGAAACAGGTTTTCTATATCTATCTTTTTCTATGACACATTTATAACTGTCCATTACTTACTGTTACATCAGGTTTGTGTTGGTTCACCGGGCGGCGCTGGAGTCACCACTGGTCACCCAAAACCTACACCACTGGATAGACCTTGTGTTCGGATACAAGCAGAATGGTCGTGCTGCGGTCGATGCCATTAATGTGTTCCACCCAGCTGTAAGTATTATTATTATTATTATTATTATTATTATAATTAATGTGTTCCACCCGGCTGTAAGTAATATTATTATTATTATTATTATTTTCACTGTGGAATTACATGGATCCACTAGCCATTATTATTATTACCATTTTTATTATCACCTTTATTATTATCATCATCATTATTATTATTATCACCATTATTATTATTATCACCCTTGTTATTATTATACACGTGTTGTTCTTTATTACCAAGATATTTACTACGATGGAAGGAAAGTGTTGGTTATTATAATAATAAAAATAATAATAATAATAATAATAACAATTATTATTATTATTATTATTATTATTATTATTATTATTATTATTATTATTATTATTATTATTATGAGGTCCTGCAAAATCATACACGTGTTGTTCTTTATTACCAAGATATTTACCAAGGGCTCGCCTACACGAATAGATAAAATAATGTCCACCATTTTTTTTTTTTTTTTTTTTTTTTTTTTTTTTTTTAAGGGATTACCCTAGACCCTGGATATACAATGAATAAATACTTGTACAGTATCCAACTCCATTTTATACTTAGGGCCGATTCCACAATGGTATTGGTTTGTTAGCTTCCCAACCAACCACACCTGTAAGGCTTCATTATTTTCCAAAAGCTGAGTATCCACATTCACAAAATCTATCAAAGAGTTAAATAATGATGATCACTGTATAGTTTACTCACCAAATTCATTAAATAATTTACCCATAAATCATTTAAAAGGCTAACATTCTTTCGTTTGCTTGCTTACAAACCACAACGAACCACTGTGGAATCGACCCTAAGTCCCTCATTGACGACCATCAAATGTTTTCCCAGGCTTCTGTTATTCATTACCATACAGACTAAATGATCTGCTGGGCCTGTGTTAAAAGGATATATATGCTAAGTTGAATAATTTTATATCTATCTATAGCTCTGACGCCTCGTTCCCTCCGGGAACTCCCCCCAAGGGGGTGGCCACGGCAGAAGTGTCTCCAATTCTCCCTGTTCCAACACTCCCTCCTTACTTGGTCAAGCTTTCCTATGCCCATCATGTTTCTCTCCTTTACATACTCTTCCACTCTGTTCTGCCATCTAACCGGAGGTCTGCCTCTCACACCAGGTCCCACAACTTCACTTCCATACACCTTCTTTACAAACTCCTCACCTTGCATCCTCTCTACAATTTTATATCAAGGGCTTACTGTAATACAATTTGGGTACGTTAGAGCAACTTCTCTCCTCCAAAAGATGCCGGGAAAACAGGACCTGATGAACAAAAATAATGGTGTCCTGTGGTTGCTTGAAATAATTTGGAGGAATCAGTTGTTCCAGATTTACTAACTATATTAACACTGTACTCTCCCCTCATTGGGCGTGACGACAGACGTACTTCGGTTACGATGTTGAGAGCGGTGCCGATGAGATCAGTCGCGAGGCAAGGAAGGCCATGATCAAGACTTATGGCCAGACTCCCCAGCAACTCTTCACCAGTTCACACCCACCTGTCACAGCACCACCACGTCCACAGAGTCCTCAGGTCAGTGGGCATATGTTGTTGTTGTTGTTGTTGAAGTTCCTCAAGGTGTCTGGCCGAGCAGCCCCGAGCTCCTGAGGAAGGTCATGACCAGAACCAGGCTTTCCCACAGTGCCCTCAGAGAGTGTATGTTGTGTTGTTGGCGAGTGTGGTTGTGTGTATTGCAGTCTTCAATAATGTGTTTAATAGAATGGGGTGTTCTGTTGCACTTGACACTGTGAGGGTCAGACGTGTGTTTAGGCGCTCCCTGGGGCAGCCAAGGTCAGCCTGTTGACCTCTCATCACCTCTCATCCCCTTACCCTTCACTACAATCTGCACTCAAGAACTTCACCACTTTAAACTCCTACAGTGCACAGTGAATGGAAGTACATTTGAGGGCTACAAGACTCGGTCAGTAAATCAACAACAACAGTTATGAATGACACGATCCACGTTGCTGACCATAGTGAAAGTGTTATACACCGCTATTCCCGTGGGGCTCTTTACCAACTCAAACCCCGAGCTGCCTACCCACCTTGTGAAGTCATTACCCGCCTAAAAACCCTTGGGCTCTTTCACGGCAGGGGTTGTAAAGCAGGCAGAAACAAACAAAGACCCATATGAGTGATACAAGTCATTACATCTAACAGAAAACAGAAACAGACGGTCATTGAGAAGACAAAGAACTATATTGACGTGCCTGTCCTGTGGTATGACTTACCTAGATTATTCTTGTCAAATGTGACCTCATTATCGAATAAGGTGGACGAACTTGTGTTTGCTGTGAATACCAATGGTGCTGATATTGTTTGCATTACAGAAGCATGGCAAATCGTACCCGAACTGTGCAACATAGAAAACTTTATTCTCTTCCACCAACTTAGAGAAAATAAACGTGGTGGTGGGTTAGCCTTATTTGCTCGGGAAAAATACCACCCCCAACACCTGATTGTGGATATCCCAGAAGGAATTGAGGTTCTCTGGGTCAAGTTAACACCTCCCTGTCACCCGAGACTCACTGCCTCCATTATCTACTGCCTAATTTACCATCCACCACGTGCACCATCTCAGGCAGTGCTGATGGAACATATTATCAACACATGTGACATCCTCAAAATTAGGTATCCATCAGCAAAATTGACACTGGAGAACTCGAAAATGCACTATCCCTCACCCAAGTTGTTGATTTCCCAACCCACATCAAGAGTGTCCTAGATAAGATTGTCACCGACCTGTCAAATCAGTACTGTACCTCCCACCACAACCTTTGCCACCAGTGGGGAAGAGTACCCACCTCTCCATCCTGTGGACTCCCACCCCCACCACCACCCATCACCAGCCTCCCATCATCAGGAAGTACAGACCTACACCTGACTCACTGATAAGGGGATTTGGACAGTGGCTGGTACATTACCCGTGGACTAAGGTATTGACTGTCAGTGAAGTTGACATCAAATGGGAGAACTATTCTACCACCATCACTCAAGCATACCATCACTTCTTCCCAGAAAAGTCGACGACAGTTCACCCATCGGATATGCCATGGATTACCACCAGAATAAAAAGACTCATTAAACAACGCAACAAAGTCTTCTATACCAACAAGGCAAGATATAACAGGCTTCGCAACAAAGTCATTAGGGAAATCAGGACAGCCAAACTGAGACACTACCCTACAAAAATACAACAACTCAAGGAATCTAACATCAGCCAGTGGTACAGCAAAATTAAGGATGTGTGTGGG
Source organism: Petrolisthes cinctipes (assembly GCA_033782935.1). NCBI lineage: Eukaryota > Metazoa > Arthropoda > Malacostraca > Decapoda > Porcellanidae > Petrolisthes > Petrolisthes cinctipes. The sequence goes on from JAWQEG010001057.1 coordinate 124,375, forward strand.
ATGCGTAAACACTCACCCTCCCTCCCTTGTACTAACGGACATACCAGTGAGGATACAGCAGGCCGCCTCAATGACCACTTCGCGGCCATATGTCAAAGCTTACCTGAGTTTGACCCATCCCAACTACCTGCTTACCTCCCCTCCCCTCAGCCACCCAGAGTCCAAGAGTATCAGGTCGCCAAGAAACTTTCAGAATTTAAACTTAAACGCTCCACCACTCCCATTGACCTTCCTATTAAATTGTATAAGGAGTTTGCTGTTGAGCTTGCCATCCCCCTTTGCTCTATTATCAACGCATCCATAAGTCAGTTTAAAGTACCCACAGATTGGAAGACAGCTTATGTCACACCAATCCCTAAAGTCAATAATCCCCAATCTTTTGACCAGTTGAGACCCATTGCTATCACTCCCCTCCCCAGCCTTTTGTGTGAAAGTTTTGTTTTTGATTGGGCCTCAGCTAGTATTAAAAAAGTCATTGATAACCAACAGTTTGGCAATATAAAGTCATCCTCCACCACACATTGCCTTATTAGCCTACTTGACTTTGTATATAAGAACTTAGAGCAAAGGAAGACCTCAGTAATACTAACTTTCATTGACTTTAAAAAGGCATTTGACCTAGTGGATCACAATGTAATAATAAATAAGGCACTTGGTATTGGGATGGAGCCAGGCTTGGTGGCGTGGTTGGCAGATTTCCTCAGCGATCGACAGCAGGTGGTAAGATATCAAGGTGCAGTATCTCCCACAAACAATGAAATGTGGTGTGCCTCAAGGGACCAGGATGGGGCCTCTGTGCTTCCTAATCCTCTCAATGATGCCCTGACCGACACACACCGGTGGAAGTATGTGGATGACTCCACTGTGGGAGTTGTAGTGGACAACACTGCACCTGACTACCACCTACTACAACAACAACTTGACAACTTATATCCTTTTTAACACAGGCTCAGTAAATCACTTAGGTGCCTATGGTAATGAATAACAAAAGAAGTGAGGGACTGAGAATAAAATGAATTTGTGAATACAAGCATTTGTTCATTGTATATCTACAGTGTAACCAAATTATTCTTTCTCTGTTTCTTCCCCTCAGGCCCCAGAAGTACTACACGAGGTGAGAGGCCTGCACTGGGGTACCTATGCCGGCTCCCCCGCTGATGACCGTCCCACCTTGGCCCTCATACAGAACCTCAAGACACCTACCAACACCATGACCAGCCTCTCACACACTGAGCTGCTGCTGATGGGACCACACACCCATTTACTCACACTCAGGCCAGACAAAGGTACTGTATACTTCATAGACACACACAACACAGGCACACACAACACGCGCAACACACAACACATACCACCACCTCCACCTCACACACAACACTCACAGCACCACACAGGCACACACATACACTCACATATGCCACACACAAATACCACACAACATCACCTCCACCTCACACACGCAACACACAACAAACACCTCCACCTCACACACACGCAACACACAACAAACACCTCACACACACGCAACACACAACACACGCAACACACAACAAACACCTCCACCTCACACACACGCAACACACAACATCACCTCCACCTCACACACACGCAATACACACATACACTTCTACATATTCACCCCCATACACACACTCTTTACAATTTTCTTTTTGGCAAATTGGTATGCTACAGATTTCTCCTAAATATGCCAGGAAACAGACACCCTCAGTGATACTAATAGGGAATCTGTTTCTTGGCATAGTTTGGAGGAATCAGAGACCTTCCAATTGGACAACCAAAAATTCTCCCCATAATGGTATTTCCACAACTATGTATAACTTGCTAGTCATTTTGTAAGATGCCTTTCACTGTAACCCGATAGCAATACCTTGTGTGCATGTGTCGTGTTTGAAATTGACTCTCTCTCTTCAGCCTGCACCATATCCACTCATCTTGACATTTTTGGTACAGTCATGGTAAATAGTCCTTGACCAGTCAGTGATGGATAGCCGTGACCAACATAGGAGCGTCTGAAAACTTGAAACATTTATACCCATACTATCATCAGGCAGCACCTTTCCATCACAGGCTGGTCATGGACTATCTGCTGTGACTGTACATTAGAACACATTGATTCCTCCAAAGTATGCCAAGGAACAGGACCAGATGAACTAAAAATAATGGTGTACTGTTATCGCTGGGAATAATTTGGAGGATTCATTCACCCCAGATTTACCAAAACTGTATGACTCCCTTAAGGGAATGTTCTCTTGTTGGTGAATGGGAAGGTCTCTGATTCCTCCAAACTATGCCAGGCAACAAATGCCCTTAATGTTACTTCAAATAGGGATCTGTTTCATGGCATAGTTTGAAGTATTCAGGCACTCCAGATTTACCGACACTACTACCCCCTTAAAATGAATGTTGCTCTTATTGCATATTATTGCATCAGGTGGCAGCAGTGCTTACGTGGTGTCATCTGACCACCGCGACAACATCATCAGGTGTCGACGATTAAAGGATTCACTACCACAACCACTCATCTCTGTACCACCCTATGATGAGGTCAGTATACACAAGGAAGTCAGTAAAGGGGAAAGTGGCTGAGTGGTTAGTGTTGTGGACTCATAACTTATAGGTCGGGAGATCAACTCCTTTCAGGTGAGGGCCTGAGAATATTTACTCTTCTGATTTGAGTTTCAGGCACTAACTATAAAGCCACCGAACATCGTAAAACACCCTCACTGGTACCATAACACCCTCACTAGTACCATAACACCCTCACTGGTACCATAACACCCTCACTGGTACCATAACACCCTCACTGGTACCATAACACCCTCACTGGTACCATAACACCCTCACTGGTACCATAACACCCTCACTGGTACCATAACACCCTCATTACCAAGATATTTACTACGATTGAAGGAATGTGTCTGTGGTTATTTGATTTTGGCTGTACATATCTAATAATGGGACGTCAGTTTGTGTGGCTGTAGATGGATAAAACGTTGTATCATTTCTACTTTATGGAAAATATAGTTAAGGGCTGAATGTCTTGCTGGTGAATTGGAAGGCTGCAGATTCCTCCAAACTATGCCAGCCAGAAAACAGATGACTAATGTTACTAATAAGAGATCTGTTTCATGGCATAGTTTGAAGGAATCAACAGAAACCTTTCAATTCACCAACAAGAGAATCTCCCCTTAAGGGACCCTGTGATGTAGTCAGAAAACTGGAGTTACCGTATATTAGCCCTTCAAATATTGCCACGAAACACCACCTATATGGAAGGAGCATGTTTTGTAACATAGGGTCGATTCCACAGTCGTTCACAGTGGTTTTTAAGCACGCAAACGAAAAAATCTTAGCCGTGGAAATGACGTATGTGTGAATTATTTAATGAATTTGGTGAGTAAATTATGCAGTGATCATCATTATCTAACTGTTTTAATAGATTTTATGAATACGGATACTCAGCTTTTGGAAAATAATGAAGCCTTACAAGTGTGGTTGGTGGGGAAGCTAACAAACAAATACGACTGTGGAATCGACCCACAGTCAGAAGGAATCAGAAGCCTCCAGTTCTCATATACGATTCAGTTGCTCAAGAAATACCAACACAAAACTTCCCCCTTAATTATTGTGTACAGGTAAGATGGTGCAGCTGTGGCGTTGGACAGGTGTGGGTGGGACTGGCTTCAGGACAGATTCTGGTGTACTTAGTATCGACTAGCACAGTTGGTGACGACCTGGTGACAACCCTGCCTCCATCACCCCTCCTGGCCCACACTGCACCCGTCACACACATGCACATCTCCCACGCCTTCAGCATCTGTGTGTCTGGTGGTGAGGACGGTCTCTGTGTCATCTGGGATACTAACAGGTGGGTCACTCTCATTTACAGTATATAATAATTTGCTATATGTTTGATATAATATTTTGCTAGTTATCAGTATACTAGTAAAGTACTGTACTTGTGAGATAGCTACAACAGAAAGGAGTGTCAGCAAAAGTTATAGTTTGTTGACAAGCAGACAGTAATAATATTTTACTGTCTGCCTATCAACAAACTACGTTTCTTTTCACTTTTCTTTCTTTTGTAGCTACCTCACAAGTAACGAGCCATACCAGCTTCATGTGTGGGCAACTGTACATAGTGTTGGTTTGTGTGTACAGGTTGAGATATATACAGTACATAGTGTTGGTTTGTGTGTACAGGTTGAGATATGTACGTAGTGTTGGCTGTGGTGGCGTGGGAGTACAGCTGGTGGGTGTGAGTGAGACCCTTGGTGATTGGGCCTCAGTAACACCCCTGGGACAGAGAGCATCGGTGCTACGTCTGTACACAGTCAACGCAGCACTGGTAGATTCAGTGGTGACTCCAGCTCCTGTCACAGCCATCGCCTTCACAGCTGCTCCTGAGGGAACCGCTGTTAATGTCATCGCCACCAGTCTTGCTGATGGGGTCATCAGGTGGGTACCATTTTAGTTTTATTTTGTTATATTGAAGAGAAAATAAATTAAGGACCCTGTGATCGTGTATGAAAATTAAGGACCCTGTGATTGTGTATGAAAATTATTGGAGGCTTCTGATTCCCCCTGACTATGCCACGAAACAAGCTCCTTCCCTGTAGGTGTGTGTGTTTTGTGGCAATATTTGAAGGGCTCGTTTACCTCCAGTTTTCTAACTACATCACAGGGTCCCTTAATACAATATGGTTTTGTTATTAAAGGGGTGAGTACAGTGTTGGTAAATCTACAGTAACTGATTCTTTCATGCAAATCTAAGCAACAGGCCACTATTATTTTTGTTATTCTGATCCCGTTTCCTAGCATACTTTTCCCTCCAGTCATACCATCTCTGGGAATGATTGACTTAAATGACCCAGCTTAAGGGGGAAATTTTGTGTTGGTAATTCTGGAGCAACTGAATCCTCCAAACTATTCCAAGCAACAGAACACCATTATTTCTGCTCTTCTGGTCCTGTTTCCTGGCATAATTTGGATTGAATCATGGCACTCCTATGTAACAAAGGGCTTACTGTAGTGCCTTACTGGTAAACTGTTAGTTGTTACTGTATTATATATTTTAATTACAGACTGTGGAGCATATGGGACCTAAGACCAGTCAGGGAACTGAAGACTGACCGAGTCAAGCAGCCCATGATATCGTACGTACTTTTTCCCTTGTGTCTCGTTCTCTTAAGGGAGGAATTTGTTGTTGGTAAATCTGGAGCAACTGAATCCTCCAAACTATTCCAAGCAACAGAACACCATTATTTTTGTTCATCTGGTCCTGTTTCCTAGCATACTTCGGAGGAATCAAGTCACTCCAATGTACCAAAAAAGAATTACCACCTTAAGGACCCAGTGGGAAATTGAATAGGAGGCTTGCGATTCCTCCTGTCTATGCCACAAAACACACTCCTTACATATAGGGAGTGTTTCGTGGCAATATTTGAAGGACTCGTTTACCTCCAATTTTGTGACTGCTTCACAGGGTCCTTTAAAACAAAATTACTACAGTACAGTATTTGACTTTTTGTTGAAAATATTTTTATGTGTGTATGTCTGCAGGCTATTTAGGTGTGTGTGTGTGTGTGCAGGCTATTTAGGTGTGTGTGTGTGTGTCTGCAGGCTATTTAGGTGTGTGTGTGTGTCTGCAGGCTATTTAGGTGTGTGTGTGTGTGTGTCTGTAGGCTATTTAGGTGTGTGTGTGTGTGTGTGTGTCTGCAGGCTATTTAGGTGTGTGTGTGTGTGTGTGTGTGTGTGTGTGTGTAGGCTATTTATATATGTATATGTAGGCTATTTATATGTGTGTATGTGTGTGTGTGTGTGCAGGCTATTTATATGTGTGTGTGTGCAGGCTATTTATATATATGTGTTTGTGTGTGTATCTACAGACTTCACTACACTCCTGATAATAATCATCTGTGTGGCATCACTGAGACGGGTGTCCTGGTGGTCTGGGAGACATCTCTAGTCAAGACCAAGCTGCCCAAGTTCATCACCGTTCCTCATGTGTGACTCACCCAGACCTACTGTGTGTGTGTGTGTGTGTGTGTACGGAAAGATTCTTCTGACCGTCACCACCTTTCCCTCCCTCCCCAAAAGTCCAGTAGCCAGCCAGTCTGTCTTGCAGTGGATTTTAAAGCAGTGGTAAGTCAATGGGTCGTATGCAAGGCTTGGTACAGCCACAATCAAATATCCACCAACACTTTCCTTCCATAATAGTAAATATCTTGGTAATAAAGAACAACACATGTATGATTTTCCAGCACCTCATAATAATAATAATAATAATAATAACCAACACTTTCCTTCCATTGTAGTAAATATCTTGGTAATAAAAAACAACACGTGTATGATTTTGCAGCACCTCATAATAATAATAATTGAAGGGGTTGAGTTTAAGTAAGGTGTTGTATGATTATATTTTGATATGATACTGATTTATTTGCACCATGGAAGGAAAGTGTCGGTGCTTATTTGATTGTGGCTTGGTACTAGTATAAATGACGGATCTGTTAATTTGTCTATGGAGCCATTGTACTGTTACCACACCATCATCGTATGCACCACGGTTGTCGTTCTAGCATACTTTGGAGGAATCAAGGCACTCCAATCTACCAAAAAAGAATAATTACCACCATAAGTTAGTCAAGAGGGAGATTATTGTACAGCAACTCTGGGAATCGAGTCATATATTATACTGCTACCAGTTGTTGTTGTTGTTGTTGTTGTTGCTAAGCAGGGAGATAGTGAGATTAGATGTCAATGTAATCACTTTGTCTGTAGTGCAGTGTGTGTGTGTATAGTTATCATCATACATACAGCCACAATCAAATAACCACCAACAATTTCCTTCCACCGTGTAAATAAATCGGTATCATATCAAAATATAATCATACAACAACACCTTACGTCAACTCAACCCCCCTCAATTATTATTATGAGGTGCTGCAAAATCATACATGTGTTGTTCTTTATTACCAAAATATTTACTACAATGGAAAGAAAGTGTTGGTGGATATTTGATTGTGGCTGTACAACATAAGCCAGTAGGGATCTCCCATGAAAACCTTTATTTCTATTTTATTTTTTTAAATAATAAATAATATGTATAAATGTAAGCCATGTGATTACAGTGACCGCTGGTGGTACTGGACATATCTTTAGTGCTGGAGTGTACAGTACATGTGGTAAAGGTTTCTAAAGTGGAAATTCTTTGGTTGGTGAATTGGAAAGTCTCCGATTCATCCAAACTATTCCAAGCAACAGGCCACCATTATTTTTGCTAATCTGGTCATGTTTCCTGGTTTACTTTGGAGGAATCGGAAGTCCTTTAACTCACAAACAAAAGAATCTCGCCTTAAGGACCCTGTGATTGTGTATGGGAATAGGAGGCTTCTGTTTCCTCCCAACTATGCTTCGAAACAAGCTCTTTCCATATAGGTGTGTGTGTTTCGTGGCAATATTTGAAGGACTCATTTACCTTCAATTTTCTGACTACATCACAGGGTCCTTTAATTAAGAGAAGTTCATAAGTACAGTATGTGGCACTAAAGATGTTTCTGACTGGAAATACAGTATCTGATTTTAAGGTCAACATTGAAATGGGAAGCAATGTAATGCAGATATCCTTTTTCTCTTACAACCTTCCATGAAGAGTAAGAATTTGATTTATAAATATTTAATGCCGATCGTTAATAATTAAGGACCCTGTGATTGTGGATGGGTATTGGAGGCTTCTGTTTCCTCCCGACTATATCACGAAACAAGCTCCTTCCATGTAAGTGTGTGTGTTTCGTGGCAATATTTGAAGGACTCGTTTACCTCCAATTTTCTCACTACATCACAGGGACCTTTAAGCAATGATTTTAAAGGAATATATTAGAAAGTACATTCCACTCTTATAAGGAACTTTTGTTACTTTTTTAACTGAATTTATTTGACTTGCATGACCCTTCTTATATCAGTAATGTATGGGTCTCAATGTAAGTCACCTAATTAGATGTATATACTGTATAATAATTTTTTAATTGAAAATGAAATCTACAGAACTGAATATCTAGGGTCGATTCCACAGTGGTATTGGTTTGTTAGCTTCCCAACCAACCGCACCTGTAAGGCTTCATTATTTTCCAAAAGCCGAGTATCCACATTCACAAAATCTATCCAACAGTTAGATAATGATGATCACTGCATTGTTTACTCGCCAAATTCATTAAATAATTCACCCATAAGTCATTTACACAGCTACCGTAAGATTCTTTCATTTGCGTGCTTATAAACCAATACGAATGACTGTGGAATCGACCCCTAGTTTTTACATAAGGGTTCTGAAAGGGGATTTATATATCAATTAAGAACCCTGTGATTGTGTATGAGAATTGGAGGCTTCTGATTCCTCCTGACCATGCCACAAAACAAACTCCTTCCATATAGATAGGTGTGTGTGTTTCGTGGCAATATTTGAAGGACTCTTTTGTCTCCAATTTTCTGACGACATCACAGGGTCACTTACTATAGAGCGAACTGTGGCTGAAACAGCTGCCCTTAGTATTAATAATTATTACTAGTCAAAAATTTACCAGATTTATTTTTGCAGTAAAATATAAAAATTATATGTAACTTATGCTATGTTCTGACAGATTATGTATGTTAAACATTTGAAAGGCCATTATGAATACAGTTTTATTATGAATACAGTTTTATGTAATGTTATATAGGCATAATACAATACATATGTAGACAGATATACAGTACAGTATGTATGTATGTTTTACAGTTTTATATTCTTTATATTGTACAGTATATATATTGTAAATATGATACTGTATAAATATTATCCACAAATGTATACATAGTAATTGGCCATATCTGTCACTAATGAATCTCATACTGTATACACAGTGGGCCGATTCCACAGTGGCTTTGGTTTGTTAGGATCCTCCCCAACCATACTTGTCAGTCTTAATTATATCCAACAAACTCAGTCTCCATATCCACAAAATCTGTCGTGTTGTTCCATTATTACGATAGTTTGATAGTGGAGTCATCAAATTCATCCAGAAATTCACTCATGAGTCATTTACACAGTTCAGTTTCTTTCGTTAAGGTGGTAATTCTTTTTTGGTACATTGGAGTGCTCTGATTCCTCCAAAGTATGCTAGGAAACAGGACCAGAAGAGCAAAAATAATGGTGTTCTGTTGCTAGAAATAGTTTGGAGGATTCAGTTGCTCCAGATTTACCAACACAAAATTTCCCCCTTAAGGTGCTTGCAAACCAAAACAAACCACTGTGGAATCTGCACAGTGTGTAGTTGAGTCTGTGGGGCGGTATTAACTTCTAGTCAAAACTATTCCAAGCAACAGAACACCATTATTTTTGCTTTTCTGGTTCTGTTTCCTGGCATACTTTGGAGGAATCAAGGCACTCCAATGTACCAAAAAAGAAATTACCACCTTAAATAAAACATTCATTGCTATCTTATTCTGATATACTGTACTTGCTTGATGGTACAGTACAGTTTTAGGGTCGATTCCACAGTGGTATTTGTTTGTTAGCTTCCCAACCAACCACACTTGTAAGGCTTCATTATTTTAGGGTCGATTCCACAGTGTTATTTGTTTGGTAGCTTCCCAACCAACTACACTTGTAAGGCTTCATTATTTTAGGGTTGATTCCACAGTGGTATTGGTTTATTAGCTTCCCAACCAACCACACTTGTAAGGCTGCATTATTTTAGGGTTAATTCCACAGTGGTATTTGTTTGTTAGCTACCCAACCAACCACACTTGTAAGGCTTCATTATTTTCCAAAAGCTGAGTATCCACATTCACAAAATCTATGAAACAGTAAGATGATGATAATCACTGCATAGTTTCCTCACCAAATTTATTAAGTAATTCACCCATAAGTCATTTACACAGCTAAGATTCTTTCGTTTGCGTGCATACAAACCACTACTAACCACTGTGGAATCGACCCTTAATCTCTATAGACAAATAACTGTTTTCATGTGTTCCTCTTAGCAGCTGTTTATAAAGAGTAGAATAGGAGTCAGTGAATACACCATTTATAATCATATTTATTACATTTATAAGCTGCACCTTATTTTTTCTAGTTTCGGTAGTAAAGCGTACAGTTGGACTCAGGAATTTGTGGCATTTTTCCCGACTATGCCTTGAAACAAGCTCCTTCCATATAGGTGTGTGTGTTTCGTGGCAATATTGGAAGGACTCGTATAACTCTAATTATCCGACTACAGTACATCACACACAGGGTCCTTAAACTGTATCCATTCTTCTAGTACACACCCTACCCATTCAACCCGTCCAATGCCAGTGTGGGTAGGGTTTCCTGGATGTATGTAATCCCTGAGTTGGGGTAAGTCCAGTCCTGCCAGTGTTGCCAGGTCTGCTTGATGAAATTTCTCTAACTTTACCTTTAGTTTCCCTTTTTACCTCAATAATTCCCTGTTTACTCTTGAACATTGACGACGGTCTTTTTGGTAATTCGTCTGGTCAAAATTTCCCTGTTTACTCTTGAACAATCTTTATATAATTTCCCAGTGTGGATTTCAAAATTCCCTAAAACAAGGAAATTTTCCTGCAGTTGAACTAAAATAAGATTGTACTGTACATTTTAATTTTTTATTGTGTTGTAGGCCAATTGTAGCATACCGGTTCATCCAAATTAGATATAAATAACATAAACATCCCTTATTAGTACCACTGAGGAAAGGAGTCTGTTTTCTGGTATAGTTTGGAGGAATCAGTAGCCTTCAAAAGAAAGAAAGAAAAAAAAAAAAGTTGCTTTCACATTAAGGGAATAATAATAATACTAATATAATACTTTTGAAACATTGGAGCACCTTGATTCCTCCAACCTATGCCAGAAAACAGATGCCCTCAATGGTACTAATAGGAGATTTGTTTCATGGCATAGGGTCGATTCCACAGTGGTATTGGTTTGTTAGTTTCCCAACCAACTACACTTGTAAGGCTTCATTATTTTCCAAAAGCTGAGTATCTACATTCACAAAATCTATCCAACAGTTAGATAATGATGATCACTGCATAGTTTACTGACCAAATTCATTAAATAATTCACCCATAAGTCATTAACACGACTAAGATTCTTTCGTGTTATAGTCACAGTTATACCGGACATAAAATATAAAACTCTAGACCCATATAAATATATAACTAAAACCCATAATAAAACTCTAGACTGGTTTATTGATAAAGAAATCATTCTGACACACAACTCACCAAACATACAAACTACTTAATCATTGTACAGTATACTGTATTGAACTGAAAGTCTTCCAAGGAATCAGTATTCAATTTGAAAATAAGTCTGGTTCAGAGAAAATGTTTTGGTACAGCCACAATCAAATATCCACTTTCCTTCAATCATAGTACAGTAAATATCTTGGTAATAAAGAACAACACGTGTATGATTTTGCAGCACCTCATAATAATAATTGTGGGGGTTGATTTGAGGTAAGGTGTTGTAAGATTGTAGTTTGATATGATACTGATTTATTTGCACGATGAAAGGAAAGTGTCAGTGGTTATTTGATTGTGGCTGTACAAGACTATAATTATATACACTGTAATAATGTAATACTCTTGTAAATTAATAATATGTATTGTTCCAGTTACTGTTAAAAAAAAAAATGTATAAACTGTACTGTACATGGACTGAAGTTACTTTGTACGATGTCTACTGTATACTGTACTGTACATATATATATTTAGGTGATTGTTGAATTGTGTTTAATTAAAGCCCCTTTCACACGAGAGGCAAATCGACGGTGGGCACGGGCAACTGAGTGGAATTCTCTCACTTTCTACCAGTGTTACCATATTAAACAGTCCCTGGTACCCATTGGACACTCATGCTCGCCTCCCACCCACAAAATTGGTAACAGTGTCTTGCCATCATCTTTTGCCCCTCGTGTGGAAGGGGTTTTAGATTGTCTGTTGTTTGTGATGTTGTGATGTGCTAACATTTCCTTCCAAAATAAACCCTGGCTGGATCTACATGGATGTTTATTTATTTATTTGGCTTACATTTTGCCAGTCAGCCAATAATTACAGTGTTCAGTCAGCCATTAATTACAGCTGAAGTAAATTAAACCCTGGCTGGATCTAATGTATGTTTATTTATTTGGCTTACACTTTGCCAGTCAGCCATTAATTACCGTGTTCAGAAAGAAAAAGCTGAAGTAAATCTTAACCACACATGTATTTATTCAAATAACCCATCTTGGGTTGTAAATATTCCAGTGTTTTAAGGACCCTGTGATTGTGTATGAGAATTGGCAGTTTCTAATTCCTCCTGACCATGCCATGAAACAAGCTCCTTCCATATAGGTGGTGTTTTGTGGCAATATTTGAAGGACTCGTATACCTCCTATTCTCTTACTACATCACAGGATCCATTAAAAAACCAATCCTAGTCCATAAGTCCTTCCAAAGACAAAGTTCCTGTATTTTGTTTTTACAGAAACTATCAATATTTTTTCCATAAGTTAGCAGTACTATTGTGTAATAATTAGAAATCTCCAAGAGGTGGTTTATAAACAGACTCTGGGTGTTCATGTATTTGTTAGAATGCCGTCAAAATGTACAGTCACGAACACTAATAAGTATTCAGGTGTGCTTTGAATGCTTAGAGACAGTAATTGGAATTAGTTCATTGGTGAATTGTTGGACTGTTCAAAGCTTCAACCAAAGCTGTATACCTATTAGTGCTAGTGACTACAATCGCACACCATAATCTCAATAATAATTCCACGAAACACACACACCTATATGGAAGGAGCTTATTTCATGGCATAGTCAGGAGGAATCAGAAGCCTCCAGTTCTTGTACAGATCTGCAGCAGGCTGTTTCTGTGGCTGTCGTTTACCTGCTTCAGATCTTGGACTTTGACTCGGGTGGGCTAGAGATTATGGTCCAGGATTGTACAGTACTAGGCCTATGCTCATAATATTTTTGTTGGAATGGAGTACAGCTTAAGGGACCTTGTGATGTACAGCCACAATCAAATAACCACCAACACTTTACTTCCATTGTACAAATATATTAGTATCATATCAAAATATAATCATGCAACACCTTACGTCAACTCAACCCCCACAATTACTATTATGAAATGCTGCAAAATCATACATGTGTTGTTCTTTATTACCAAGATATTTACCACGATGGAAGGAAAGTGTTGGTGGTTATTTGATTGTGGCTGTACAATCATATAGAAAATTATCCTTACTAAAATGACATGCACCATTTAGACTCAATGGACGAAGTATACTGAAACTGCTCGAATCGTACTCCACTTTATGAAACTCAGCGTTCATGAGAGTAAGGATACTTTTCTGTATGATAGTATATAGTCAGAAAATTGGAGATGAAGGAGTCCTTCACATATTATATTGCCACAAATCACACACACCTATATGGAAGGAACTACAGTAGTTTCATGGCATAGTCAGGAGGAATCAGAAGCCTCCAATTTTCATACACGAACACTGGGTCCTTAAGGAAAGTCAGCCAGGCTAGGCCATACAGGCCATGTAGCTCTATCAGCTTAAGGTTACCCTACTGACATTGACGGTAAATTATTATTTCACCCAGTGAGGTTAAATATAAAAGATCAATGTATAATATATTATATATGTGATTGTGTCGTGGGTGGTAGTGACTGCCCTTTGTGCCTGTGTATTGAACTAATTCACTCTTAACGTGGCTTCCTTGTTTGTGATAAAGTAGCCTAAGAGTTTTAATAAGGAGGGGCAAGTAGTGTTGGTAAATCTGGAGCAACTGCTGATGTCTCATAACTATTTCAAGCAACAGGCCACCATTATTTTTGTTAATCTGGTCCTGTTTCCTGGCATACTTTGGAGGAATCAAGGAGCTCTTGAATGTACCAAAAGTGTACTATCCCTTTAATTAATGTCAGTTTTGTCAATGCTTTATGATGAAAATGTTAAACATCTATATTACATATATAGTTTACCAAATAAAAATGACTTTATTGCTCATAATATAATTATAATTTGCTGTGATAATTAAATATTTTAATGGTTTATACCAATGCTTGAACACTTTTGGTTTTTATTAGACATTTTAAAAACATGTCTGTCATTCCATATTTTAACCAGAAACTTCAGATGTATAATATATGCACTGTTTGTTAATAAAGGAGTTTAAGGGACCCTGTGATGTAGTCAGAAAATTGGAGATAAACAAGTCCTTCAAATATATGCCACGAAACACACTCACACACCTATATGGAAGGAGCTTGTTTCATGGCATAGTCAGGAGGAATCAGAAGCCTCCAGTTCTTGTACACAATCACAGGGTCCTTGTTAATGCAGTAAGCTGGTGGATGTTCTTGCATATCTATGTCCTTTTTTCCTCGTCAACTTACATGTGTAATAATATAAATGATGTTATGTAAATGTATGGCAGCCTGTCTCCATGTTACTGTCTGTTTCGTATAATAATATATTCTTGCCAATTGTTGTTGTTGTTGTTGTAGTTCCCCAGACTGTCTGACCGAGAGTCCTGAGTCTGGTTGACCGAAGCCGCGCAGATACTCGGGCCCGCAAATGGGAGCCAGGGTGATAATTCTTGCCAGTTGTTGAGAAATGTGTGTGTACCTAAACTGTTTGATGAGAAATGTTCCCTCTTGTTGTAATAAATTAATGTTAAATTGTCCAAATATCTCTTCATCCATATGAATTATAATATAAATCACAAATCTATCATCAAGGGGAGATCCTTTTGTTGGTAAATTAGAAAGTCTGATTCCTCCAAACTGTCATGAAACAGGTCTTCTACTCATCACATTAAGGGACCCTGTGATGTAGTCAGAAAATGGAAGATAAACAACACAAACACAGTATGCCAGGAAACAGACCCGGCCGGATGAAGAAAAATAATGGTATCCTGTTGCCTGAAATAGTTTGGAGGAATTATTTACTCCAGATTTACCACCCAAAACAATGTGATGTAGTCAGAAAATTGGAGGTAAATGAGTTCTTCAAATAGTGACACGAAACACACACACCTATATGAAAGGAGATTGTTTCGTGACATGGTCAGAAGGAGGAATCAGAAGCCTCCAATTCTCATTTACACAATCACAGGGTCCTTAAGGGGGAAGTTTTGTAACCCGTTATTGGCTGGACCTTGCAAACACACACACCACCAACACACACACACACGCACCCACACACATACGCACCCACACACACACACCACCTTCACACATACACACACACTCACGCACCCACACACCCTCACACACCCACACACACTCACGCAACCACACACACACACTCACCACCTCCACTCATGCACCCACACACACACCACCAACACAGCCGTCCGTGCCTACCCCACACCAAGATTAAGGGTCAATTCCACAGTCGTATTCGTATGTGTCTCTTGGTGTTAATTTTACTTCACATTAAAGGGGGTAATTCACTTTTGTTACATTGGAGTGCCATGATTCCTCCTATCTATGCCAGGAAACAGGACCAGATGAACAAAAACAATGGTGTCCTGTTGTTGCTTGGAATAATTTGGAGGCACATACTAAAACGGGACATAATAACAGTTCAAATTAAGCGTTTATTGTAACTCACTCTGATTGGCCCACCTCAAAAAATCAATACTCAAGATTATCGCTGATTGGCTATAACCAAATGATCATTATTTCAGTGTTAAGGGGGTGCGGGAGTAGGGGACAGGCTTGGGGGGGGGGGACTATGGGGTTGCGAGAATAGGGGGACAGGCTTGGGGTGGGTAGAAAGCCTGTAACCTATTCCCGCACCCCCCTAACTGCCCTCCAAGCCTGTCGCCCTTCCCCCCTTAATATTAGCTCATTACGAGTCTTACACGTGTAATATGGTTAACCTTATAGTACAAGAACAAACCCAAATATCATAGATTACACACTCGTCAATGTCTCGTTTCATTATAATTTGGATGACAAGTGGACGTCAAATTTTAGGAAATTTAATTAGGTCCATCTTTTTCCTATTCTCCTTGGCTGGGAAAATGGGAAGGGTTGGAAAGAGGATGGGAAGGGTTGGAGAAAGAGTGGGAAGGGTTGGAGAAAGAGTGGGAAGGGTTGGAGAAAGAGTGGGAAGGGTTGGAGAAAGAGTGGGAAGGGTTGGAGAAAGAATGGGAAGGGTAGGAGAAAGAGTGGGAAGGGTAGGAGAAAGAATGGGAAGGGTTGGAGAAAGAGTGGGAAGGGTTTGAAGAAGAAAGGGAAGGGTTGGAGAAGAAAGGGAAGGAATGAGAAATTTAACAGCTGACTTAAATACTTTTTATGAAATACGATAACCCAAATCATCACCCTGATAAATTAGAAGTTACTTTATGTTAAGGGGGTGCGGAAATAGAGGGACAGGCTTGGGGGGGGGGGTTTAGGGGGGTGCGGGAGTAGGGGGACAGGCTTGGGGGTGGGTTAGGGGGGTGCGGGAATAGGGGACAGGCTTTCTACCCACCCCAAATCTGTCCCCCTATTCCCCCACCCCCCAAGCCTGTCCCCCTATTCCCGCACCCCTCAAACACCCCCCCAAGCCTGTCCCCTACTCCCGCACCCCTCAAACACCCCCCCAAGCCTGTCCCCTACTCCCGCACCCCCTTAACGTGGTAATTACTGATAAACAACGAGTAGAAATGGACTCTACCAAGTTGGGTTTATAGACAATGTAGCCCCAAGTCTCCAATATATAACTAAGGGTCCATTCCAGTGTTTGGTAATGGTTTGTAAACATGTAAACGAAAGAATGTTACCTGTGTAAATGACTTTGTGGCGAACGGGCGAGTATTTCACTACTCTTTAGTATCCCCTTCCCTTGTCTCCTTCCATCCTCTCTTACCTGTGCGCATCCTGCGCTTCACCTTTTTACTCCACCTTAACCCGCTCCACCCGAAACCCTTTCACCGGACACACACTGCTCCCAGTCCAGCTGTCTTCCATTATTCTTAGGGTTTATAATTGTGAATTTAGATGCGGCCTATATATATGTCTAGCTTTCACCCATACGACTTAATTATTAATGTTGGCAATCTAGCAAACCAGCAGTGCATTTTGAGGGGCAGCAGAACTGTAACATATTATTCTCCCGACAAAGAGAATATATGTTTGTCACCGTTGATTCGTCCAGATTTAATAGAAACAGTGAATTTGCGGTAAACTTTAACTTAATCATTTGGTTATGTAATTATTGATGAATGTTATGTTACGATGGATAACAATGTTTTTATTACTTTAAACTTTTAAGCTAACACTCACACAGTTCACAATGGTGAGTTTAGTGTGGCGAATTAATATCAGTTATATATCCAACTCGAAAACATTAATCAGTTATTACATATCCCTATGTCCGTCTAATTCGTATACACAACTAATTCAATTCATCCTGCCCGTATCTTCACTCACGTCGCTCATACATTCATCCCCAACCACCTTCATTCCTCCTTCTCGTTTCTCCCTCTCACCAGTGAATGCTTAGAATGAAACTTTCAGTGGATGGTGCGATAGTTCTATATCAGTCAGAAGTGGCAACACTCCACCAGTCCCTCCATAACCTCCCCCCATCTGTTCCTCTCTCTCTCTCTCCCACGGTATAATGACTATTATACCGTGCTCTCTCCCTTCCTCCCTCCCTCCATAACTCGTCAGGTAGAAATGACCCCATGATGAGTGAGCTCGTGTCTCCATCCCATCAGCTCGCGACTGTACATTGGCTTGGAGGTAGGGAGAGGTGCCAGAGGATTGGAGAAGAGCCATAATTGTACCTTTGTATAAGGGGAAGGGAAGTAAGGAGGAGTGTGGTAGCTATAGGGGAATAAGCCTTCTTAGTGTACCGGGGAAGGTGTATGAGAAGGTTCTTACTGAAAGACTGGTTGAAGTAACAGGGAATAAAGTTAGTGAGGACACGGGGGGGTTCAGAAAGGGTAGAGGATGTGTGGACCAAATATTTGCATTAAAATCAATAGTGGAGAAATATATTGGGAAGGGTAGAAAGTTGTATGCTGCCTTCATGGACTTGGAGAAGGCATACGATAGGGTTGATAGGAAAGCTATGTCAGAGGTGTTGAGAATTTATGGTGTTGGGGGGGCCTTTGCTGAAAGGCATTGAGGCTTTTATGCAGAGGCATCAGCATGTGTGCGGGTAGAGGGTGATCTAAGTGAGAGTTTTAATATTAGTTTAGGGCTGAGACAGGGATCGATGTGTTATGTCACCATGGCTGTTCAATATATATATGGATGGTTGTATGAGAGAGATGAAAGCCAAAGTGAATGGCCAAGGGGTGAAATTGAGGCTGAATGAAGCAAATTGGTCCTTGGTGGCAAGTTTATTTGCGGATGACACTGTGTTGATGGCTGAGAGTGAAAGGGAGTTACAGAGGGTGGTGGATGAGTTTCAGTCCGTGTGTAAACAAAGAAAACTGAAGGTGAATGTTGGTAAGAGTAAGGTGATGGTATTTGAGAGGACCAAAACAGAAGTAATTGACTTTGCGACACCCTATAGAGTGGCTGTACCAACTGGGATGAAATGTAAGATAACCTTAGGGGGTGAGAGGATGGAGGTGGTGAGGGAATTCAAGTATCTGGGAACAGTTATGTGTAAACATGGAAGTATGGAAGGAGAAATTAGGGAGAGAGCAGTGAGGGGCAGGCAGGTCATAGGATCAATGGGAAGGATTATGAAGGGTAGAAGTGTGAGTATGGAAGTGAAAAGGGGACTGAGAAATAGTATAATCCTACCAACACTGACATATGCGTCGGAGACATGGACATGGAGTAGGGCTCATCAGTCTAGAATAGGTGCTGTGGAAATGAGTTACTTGAGAGGAGCATGTGGACTTACAAGGTGGGATGGAGAAAGTAATGAGAGTGTGTATGAGAGATGTGGTATGAGTGTACTGTCGTAAGGCAACGATTGCCTCCTGAGACAGCGCTGATAGGGTTAATTAAGAGGTAGACTGCTCAACAGGGCTGATTTGATAAAGGTATGAAAGATTATGAATGGTCAGTCCTCTATAAGGCCCTCTGATATGTTTACTGTAAGATCATCCGACAGAACTCATGGACACTTGTTCAAAATATTTTATCCTCATGTACAGATAGAGATTCACAAAAGATCCTTCGCAATTAGAATAATTAACATCTGGAATGGTTTGCCTCAGGAGGTTGCATATCATCAAATTTAACAGACTTCAAGTGATGGCTTGCTTTGTATTTGGGGGACAGGCAGGCTCTTTGAATAATGATTTTTTTATTTTTTTATTTCTATTTTTTGTATGATTATGAGTGTAAAATTGTGTAAATCTGAGCAGTACGACAACACACTTTCCACAGTCAAGTCAATTAAAGTAAATTCCTCGCTTTGTTTTTTCTTGTATGACTGTTGACGTGTTGGCATGTTTGGGCTCTCCATTGAAGAGAGCTCATCCTGGTAAGAGATCCCACAACCCTTCACGCAAACTATTGTATAACTTAACGTCAAATATATATATATATATATATATAATTATGACGTTAAGTTATACAATATTTTGAGTGAAGGGTTGTGGGACATATGGTTCTGGCGTCACTGCAGCATTGTTGTGACTCTGATCTGGTAACACCGTCACCTTCACCTCCAGGTGGCAGTATTCAGTAACATTATTAGTGAGTTATATACTGAGTTTTGTATATTGTGGTTTCGTGATTCATTCATGATATTGATGGTGGTATTGTGGTTTACTATAATATATACGAGTAAATAGAGAAGGAAGACAAGTAAAATATAGTATCTATACTGTAAGTGGCAAACCATCTCTGTTTGTCCGCTTATAATTCCAAAATGGTTACACCTACATCCAAAACCCATATATATTCTGAATCTCCATCTCCAGGCAAAGGTTTTGGTATGACGTAACATGACGTAACTCGAAGTAAAAATTACGGGTAAATATTGAAAGAATTACCGTTATTGCGTACGGTTTTTCTACCTTCATTACCCACTTACTAAGACCATTCTAAGACTATTTTCATCTGTGGTATGTCCTCCACAAATGCCCCATTTCCAAGATGTTCAAATGGGGCATTTTGAAATTAGCCTGACCTAACCTAGACCACAGCAGACTTCCGGGACCTAACCTGGGCAAACTACCGGGAAATAACCGTGGTAAAGTACAGGAAATGACCAGGGCAAAATACTGGGACCTAGTCGGATCTGGCAACATTGTTACAAAACGGTAATTCTTTCAACAAATATCCTATTTTCTTCTATAGCATTTCCTCCGCATATGCCCCATTTCCTAAATAGGGCATATAAATGGGGCATTTAAAAATTAGCCTGACCTTACCTGACCTAACCTAGACCACAGCAGACTACCGGGACCTAACCTGGGCAAACTACCGGAACCTAATCATGGTAAACTACTGGAAAATAACCATGGCAAAATACAGGAAATGACCGGGGTAAAATACGGTATTATTACAGAAGTACTGTGTTCTTGGCTAGGATCGCGCAGTGTTAAGTGTTACCACATCTGGCTAGGTCCCGGGAATTCGCCGCAGTCACTTTATGATAGTTTACACCGGTTATATCCTGGTAGTTTGCCTAGGTTAGGTCCCGGTACTCTGCTGTGGTCTAGGTCAGGTTAGGTCAGGTTAGGTCAGACTAATTTCCAAATTATGCTTGTAAAACGGGGCATATATCTGGGAGAAACACCATAGATGAAAAGTGTCCTAGAATGGTCCAAAATAGTCGGTAATGATACTAAAATATACAATATAGTGAAGACAGTACTTCTGTAAATTTACCTAAAATACTGGGACCTAGGCGGATCTGGCAACACTGCTACAAAATGGCAAATCTTTCAATAAATACCCAATGTTTTTACCTTTACCCACTAATTGGGTAAATATTGAAAGAATTGCTGTTATCGCGTATGGTTTTTCTACCTTCATTATTTAGACCATTCTGAGACTATTTTCTTCTATGGCATTTCCTCTGCAAATGCCCCATTTCCAAGATAGGGCATATTCAAATGGGGCATTTTGAAATTAGCCTGACCTTACCTGACCTTACATAACCTAACCTAGACCACAGCAGACTACCGGGACCTAACCTGGGCAAACTACCGGGAAATTACTGTGGGAATGTACAGGAAATGACCGGGGCTAAATACTGAGACCTAGCTGGATCTGGCAACACTGCTACAAAATGGCAATTCTTTCACTAAATACCCTAACTTATAACATTCTAAGGTAATTAGGGTAATTATCTATTCTATTGCCATTTTAAATTATATACAATGTTTTTACCTTCTTTACCCACTAATTTATAACATATGACATTTTTCTTTTATGTAATTTTCTTTGGAAATGACCCATTTCCAAGATAGGTCATATTCAAATGGGACATTTTGAAATTACCCTGACCTTACATAACCTAACCTAGACCACAGTAGACTACAGGGACCTAACCTGGGCAAACTACTGGGACCTAACTTGGGCAAACTACTGGGACCAAACCTGACCTAACCTAATTTAACCTTTCCTTATCTGACCTAACATAATCAGTAATAGTCAAGCGTTTGTCCATAATTTGTTTTTGACTCGAGGTTTTCAGAATGCAATGTTTTATAGTGTGTTTTTAACGAATTTATTGTTCACATCCGTCGCAACTAAGTGTTTTGGGAGATATCACTCACCCCCCCTCCCCAACCCAATCTCTGAAAGCACCTAATTTTCGCCATATTTGAACTAAATTCGTCTGAAAAACACTACAACTCATTAAATAGAATTAGGTAGACCTAACCTAACCTAATCAGGACCGCGGCAAACTACTGGGACCTAACCTATCTATTGAGCCTGGATGTAATCACTTAGCGGCCATCTTGAATTGATATTATTATACTGGAACCGACGGTTCCGGTTCTCAATACGAAAGCAACTGCTGGAACCGGTATCTAATATTAACTGACAATATTTTATAATTGCTGTTTAATGATGCTGTTTTAAAGCCTTAATTTACTGACTGGGACAAACAGCAAGTGCATTAAATATAAGGCACGCAGGCACACAACAACTACTATTGGTTGAACCATTTCCTTGGAACTAGTTCGGAGGTGAGAACCGATTCTAAGATAAGTCATCAAGAATAGCTAGAACTGGTTCTGGTACTGGTTCCTGCTAGGTATGCTGCATGTGGCCAGAACGAATACCAACGGAAAATTTAATAAATTAATTAAGGGTAGTTGTATTTAATGCATTTGCGACGAAAATAACCAATAAGGAAATGACATACATGTATTAAGAAATATATTTGACAGAAAAGAATTAATGTGAGTGATTATGGACAAACGCTTGACTAATACCACATAACCTTACCTTATTTGACCTAACCAAACCTAGCCTTACCTTATCTGACCTAACCAACCTTACCTTATCTGACCTAACCAAACCTAACCTTATCTATTTGACCTAGCCAAACCTTACCTTATCTGACCTAACCTAACCTAACCTTATCTATTTGACCTAGCCAAACCTTACCTTATCGGACCTAACCTAACATAACCTAGCATTGCCTTACCCAACCTGACCTGACCTAACCTAACCTAGACCACAGTAGACTATCGGGACCTAACCGGGGCAAACTACCAGGACCTAACTGGACATAGGGTATTTTTGATGCTACAGAATATTACAGTAAATGTTCGAATCCTCAAATTATGTAAGACTGGTATTGTTATTGTTTCAGATAAGAAGTAACAGTGTGGTTGGCAGCCCTCACCCCAGTTACAGTGTGGCTGGCAGCCCTGACACCAGTAATAACCAAGTGGTCATATTGGTGGCAGAATAAAGCTGTGTTAGTGATGGAGGTGGAAGGAAGTGACACCATCAATGTTGTTAAAGAGAAGTGTAACAAGTTGGTCTGTCAACAATGTGGTCGAAAGTTTAGTAAGAAATGCAATCTCACTCGACATTTGTTGACTCATACGAGAAAAAAGTTCCACACAGGAGTAGTAAAGAACTTTGAGTGTGATGAATGTGGTAAAAGATTTAGTACAAAATATAACCTTAATGTGCATATGAGCTTTCATACAGGAGTGAAGAAATTTGAATGTAATGAATGTGGTAAAAGGTTTGTGAGAAAGAGTGAACTAAAGCGACACATTATTATACGCGCTGGAGTGAAGAACTTTGAATGTAATGAATGTGGTAAAAGTTTTAGTCAGATCTCTTACCTTAATGTTCATATTATGAATGTTCATATAGGAGTAAAGAAATTTGAGTGTAATGAATGTGGTAAAAAGTTTGTGACAAAAAGTGATCTAAGGAAACACATACTTATACACACTGGAGAGAGGAACTTTGAATGTGAAGAATGTGGTAAAAAGTTTGTGAGAAAGAGTGTTCTAAAGGAACACATACTTATACACACTGGAGTGAAGAACTTTGAATGTAATGAATGTGGTAAAAAGTTTATGAGAAAGAGTGATTTAAAGGGACACATACTTATACACACAGGAGTGAAGAACTTTGAATGTAATGAATGTGGTAAAAAGTTTGTGACAAAGTGTAATCTAAAGCGACACATACTTATACACACAGGACAAGAGGAGGCTGAAGACACCAGCCAAACAGGGCAGTACTCCTAGGGTAGACGCTGGACTGGTGATAGGGAGGGTTGGAACTCCCGTTTCACCTGTCTGTCCACCTTTGCTGATTTCTTTTTCGTGTCTCACATACACTGAGAGTAGGCCTAGTCCAACATACTCCCAAAGACATCACTCTCTCTCTCTATTTACACAATATATACAAACACGCTACACACCACACCCTTTGTCTTAATTAGAGAGCCCTTGGATACTCTGCGATCAACGGTTAGGATGCAACTATAGACCCCTGGTTTGGGGTCCATTACTCCAAGATAACCTGAGAATAAGACAATTGAAAAAAAAAGAGTGAAGAACTTCGAATGTAATGAATGTGGTAAAAAGTTTTCTTTCAAATCCCATCTCAATAAACACAAAACTGTTCACACAAGAAAAAGCCTTTTGAATATAGGAAAAGTGGAAGAAAATTAATGGGTACAATTTTGTTATTTTATTTATTTTTTTACCACCACCTTGGGACTGCATTCTGTACGTAGCTCATGACTCTTGCGAGGCCCTGAAATTAATGAGTGTCACACTAGGTGAGACGGTGGAGCTTCATGATGATGTTGGTAGCTTCTCTTTCGTCCCACCAGATTATGACACCTTATTTATACATGTCACTATCATGAGAGAATAGCTATACCTGTCACTCACATCATCTTGGAATATTTTCTATACTGTTTGATTATGACAATATAGGGGGTAGGGGGTGTCAGCATAGCCAGGGTACTAGAAGAACAGCAGAACCATCAGATCACCTTGGAAAACCCCCAGGGATTTCTCATGGACTCGAACCTGTGTCCTTGATATCAGCAGTCTGTCACTGTATCCACTCTGCCACCACCTCCCCCAAAAGACACATTTTGAACCACAAGACAAAAACCTGAGTGTGATATGTGTCAGGTTAACATTTCATCATCAAATGGATTAAAGTGTGGTATTGGTACTATAGCAGGTAGTGGTATTGGTACTAAGCAGGTATATATTGGTATTATATAATTTATATTATAATGTGTGTCAGGTTGACATTTCATCATCAAATGGATTAAAGTGTGGTATTGGTACTATAGCAGGTAACAGTAGTAGTACTGATCATGGAGGTACAATAATGAGGAGGCGTCATGACATCACACAAGTGAAGCCAACACACTATTGGTCCGTTGTCTCCCCTCCCTCCTTTGACTATAGTAGGTAACAGTAGTATACTCTGTCCAGCCTAAGGTGGCGGAGAAGCCCTGCCCTACAGGTGCGGTAGGCTGGTCAAGTATTTTTTCGCTTGCCTGATTGGCTAGAGGTGTTCAGCACACCGAGAAAAATAGAAGTGCTTCCTTTTTTCATGAATATTTCTATTAATTAAGCATTATTCATGTCTGTTATTACTCACTCATTATTGTAAATTATATGTGTGAGCCTTGCAGTCAAAATTCACAGTGACAATTTACTTGGAGCTCGTAATATCTTGATTAGAACATAGAGTGTGTAGTAAAAAGTGAGCGACAGTGAGAGGAAAAAAGGTCAACTGGAGGACCTCTGGGTAACCCTTGTGACTTCCCGTGTTCGAAAGCATACTTCAAGGCTTCTTCATCCATTTAGTACCATTTTTTATAAATTTAATTTCACCTATCTTTCGGAAGCACAAGGGAGTGTGTTTTTATGTAACGAAAATATAGAAAAAAACGCACACACATATTCACTACTTACACAAAAAGGTTAATATATTTCAAAACCATGGCCAAACAAAGCAGCAGGACTGGGCAAGGAGTGGTGTGTGTGTGTGTGAATGGATTAAGAAACCGACACAGGAAGTTGACAGGCGCCTATAGGGACCTGAGATTAGAATATGGCCTAAGGCAGTAAGAGAGAGAAACTTAGATGAAGGTAACAAATGAGGAATAAAGAAAGTAAAATAACTTATGATAAATGCTACTGTTAATGAAAGAATGAATAAATGGAATTAAAAAAAAATATTATATACGGTAATGCCATTAATCTAAATATATCATGTATATGATATGTGGGATAAAATATCATTAGATTATACTTTTATGTGGGATAAAATATCATTAGATTATAGAATTTAGAAAAGGAAAGGTTGTGGATGAATCGTGAACAAGAGAGAGAGAGAGAGAAGTGGATGGAAGAAGAAGGAAGGTCAGGTCACTGAGATTAACGCACCGCTATGCGACGTATGTGTGTGTGTGTGTATGTGTGTGACCCATGGTGTGACTAAAAGTACTCGAAACATCCCCTTTCCATCATCTGCCAATCAGATACATCCAGGAATGTCTCGGAGAGGCAGGGCTTCTCCGCCACCTTAGGCTGGACAGAGTATAGTACTGATCATGGAGGTATAATAATGAGGAGGCGTCATGACATCACACAAGTTAAGCCAACATACTATTGGTCCGTTGTCTCCCCTCCCTCCTTTGACTCAAAACAAATATCAACTCGCCTCATACCTGCATTGCCCTATAACATTCTTCACCTTTTTTTTTTTAACAATGTTGTTATGTTCAGTGTATGGGTGTACCCAGGGAGATAGGAGTGGTTCTACTACTTTTCACAATTATTTTGATAGTTATAAAGATAAATATATGACAGAAATGAATAAATCAACAAGATGAAATTCAGCATCTACTGCACTCACTGTGACTCCTGCATGACCTATTGGAATAGTGATACTGTATAGCCCAAAACTGAAAACCAAGGCGACTACAGTTTTCCAATATTCACTGTTACTGCATATCCTCATGTATATATGCCACTGACTAGGTTATAGGTTATAAAAGATAAATTGACTCTGTAGGGAGACATACTTGGTCCCAACTTAAGGTAATCCTGTGTTGAGGTAACTCATGTGTTGAGAAATTGTATTATGATGTTTTAGAATATTTCACAATATTTTGAAGATATTTAATTTGTAATTGTGTTTTACTATGTAGACTGTTTGGTTGTTGATGATTTAAGCCTCCTCTTTACCCCTTCCTCTTCCTTCCTCCTCTTTACCCCATCCTGTCCCTCCTCTTACCTCTTCCTGGCCTCATATTTCCTCCGGATCTTTCTTCCAATGGTTGTTTCTCTCGTTTTCGTTCACGAGTGATTTTGTTTGAATGAGAGTGAACTGAGTCAGCCATGACAGACTTTATGTAGTAATATGGTTTGGTTCTTTGTGGCTTAATGGTAATATGAGTACAGTATGAGGGAACACTTTACACTCTGGATTCCATGACAACCCTGGATGTTGTTCACCCCGGCCCTTCACTACATAGACAGCAGATGATCCTATGATCATTTTTTGGCTATAAGTCAGGGATACCTAAAAATAAATTAGATTTATTTTCTTATCATAGTTAAGTGGCTCAGTACAATTGACACCTTAGTTTAGTCTGCACTGTGATTACAAAAGGTTACATGGAAATTTATATTTATTGTGTTGTGTGTGTACTGTGGTAAAGATGAGACTGTGTTGTACAGTCACGAGCACCAATAAGTATACAGCTTTGGTTGAAACTTTGAACAGTCCAATTCCCCAACGAACTAATTCCAATGGAGATCTTACTGTGTATTAATTTACTGTCTCTAGGTATTCAAAGCACACCTGAATACTTATTAGTGCTCGTGACTGTACAATGGAGATCTTACTGTGTATTAATTTACTGTCTCTAGGTATTCAAAGCACACCTGAATACTTATTAGTGCTTGTGATTGTACCTGTGTCTTTAGTTTTGTTCTCTGTAGTATGTAGGTCTAAACATATTCCTTATGGTCACTAGACCCTACTATACTGTTGTAGTGGTAATTTTATAGAATAGCCTTCTTTGAATTTTTGTTTTGTTTTTTGTGTTCATGTAGCTATATTGCCCATACAGTGTAATTGACATATATATTGTATGTGACATTTCCAAGGAGAGATCATCATATGAAAATACTCTATTATTTTGATTTAGCCCCTTCTACTAACTGGAATTTTGGTAAATGGAACTTACTTTACATACAATATATCTGGTTGGGAATGTCAAATAAATCAGTAAAACTGCATAAGTATTATAATAAAAATTATAATTAAGATAATGAGGTATGTTGCACTGTTACCTTTATGGTTGTGGTATTGTCTGTTATATTATGAAGTGCTATGAAAGTGTCATTGTATGATGGTAGTCATACACCTGTTGAACAGGAACTACCTAGGTACTGACAGACACACCACACAAACACAAGTGTAATTGAAATCCCTTGCTCCAGAAAGAATCAAGAAATAATTCTGGACGATAACTAGAGCAGATCAGGAGATCTGTACATGTATTGTCTCTAATGTCAACGGTAACAATATATGGTATAAATATGTGACAGTACCTTCAAAACCACACCCATTTAATTACTTCTTTCAACTTTATTACACCATTCATACAAAAGTTGGCATCTATCATTCCTATATTTACTTCCTTCTTCCAAACAAAACCCAAGACACGTTAGAAAGCATGATTGATATCCATTAGATTTTTGTAATTCCATCTGTGAATATTGTTTATGTATGTATGGGACAATATTATCAACAAGGAGTATAATAATAATAATAATAATAGTAATAATTATAAGTAAAGAGAAAAGGGTATTTATCTAGTATACTGCCATTTTGTAATAATGTTGCTATTACTTTTCCGGTGGGGGCTTTGCATCGGACATATTGCGTCGCATATTGTATGTCGTCTGACTTTTGACATCAGAATATGTCTGGTTCCGGCCTAGGTGTGAACGGGGCCTTAGTGGGTAAAGAAGATAAAAAACATCATAATAGAAAACGGCAATATACAAGATAATTACCGAGAAAATTATAAAAAATAAAGAGATAAATAACAGAGTAATTATCCGCATCTCTTCTTTTGAACTTTTTACCCCATAAGTAATAATAAGTAATAATAAATAAAGAAATAAATAACAAAGTGAGTTTTTTTTTTTTTCTAAAGCACACCTCGTATTTCTGTCTATATTATAACAATTTTCATGCCATTTTAATTCAATAAATATTAGATTTCCTTTTAAGAATGCCTATGAAGACAGATATCTATTTATCTAAGTAAAACTTGGAGAAACAAAATTGACTGGAATATTGTGTTCGTTTACGTTTACAGATGGTCGACTTGGATTTGAATTTTTCTTTCTTGTGTCTGTTTATATGGTTAATACAACAGATGAGCATGATTTGCATATATGAAATAACAAATGATAATTTTCTTTGCATCTCAGGATCATACAATGAAGTTAATGAAGGGTTAATTTAAATGTTTATATCAATGAGTCAAGGGTTAAGGACAATGTTTGTTCAGCCAATCACGAGCTGGCAATGCAATGTTGCCATTTTACAGATTGTCGGTTTCAGATGAAATGAAATAGACTATAGTTGTTAAAGGGTGCTCAAACTCACAGGGTACACAGTATAGTAGTATATAGTACAAGCAATATCACTCCAGAACCAGGGCAGTAGGAAGGAGCACGTGGTAGCGAGGTGAGCACACACGAGGTAGACTTCCAGAGAGCCGTGCTGCTGGTGAGCTGCAGTAGAGGTGAGCGTAGCAAAGCGGGGACGGCAGCAGGCAGGCAGGCGAGAGAGAGAGAGGTTGCTGTCCTGGTCGAGGCTGAAGGCAGAGTGGGTGATGTGAGGCCGACAGGCCCATTATAAGGCCTCGGACCGCACCACGCCAGGTGCGTGTGCTGGTGGCGTGGCCGAGGGGAGCCGACAGGTGCCGAGTAAGATGAGTGTGTGTGCTCAGCTCGCTATAATATAATATGTGTTATTGTCATATCAAGTTTATAGACTACCTTAACAAATGTTAAACAACAACTATAACCAGGCCAGCTGATGTTTACAAATAGTCAGTGTTGCCAGGGTTTTCTGAAGGAATTTTCGGAATTACCTTAACTTAGATTATGACTAACATTACCCTAGATTTCTTCAGATTTCAATTAATTCCAATAGTATGAGAATGCTATTTTGTTAGTTTTCCATATTAGTATATATATAATCAAATATTGTTAATCAATGTCTAAGAGTTGTTGTAGTTGTAGTTTCCCAGTCTGTCTGGCCGAGCAGTCCAGAGTCTGGTTGACCGAAGCCATGCAGATGCTCGGACCCCTAAATAAGAGTTAGGGTGATAGTGAGATCTGTTTCTTCAAATGCAACAGACGAGGAGACTGCTAGCTCATGGGCATGTACCCTCATGCCAACAAACCCACTGTCTATAGTCTTTCTTGTTGTGCCACCCAATTGGGTGATCTCGTTGGCTACCCAGAAGGAATGAGAAATAGTAAGAGAGACAGGCAGAACAGGCCAGGGTGTGGTAGAGGATGCCAGATTCCTCATTTCTGGATAGAACCAGCCCTCACCAGGTTGTTATAGTAAATACCAGTAATTAAGTGACAAGTAACTAACTAAGATGCTACTTCAAAATTACCTTAAAATGATCTTTACCCTAGAATTACCTTAAACAAAGTAAGATGACGCTAATCGGAAGTAATTACCGGCAGACCTATACACTAGACCGCGCATCCCTATCTTGTTAACATTGGGTACTGCGGCCATCTTACCATGCTATATACTGAGGGCCTTATAACGGTGAAAATACGTAGCGCACCAAAAAATGTTCTCTGTAGCCATTATCTTTTTTATTTATTCCACATATTTCTTACTTTTTACACATTATTAATGAAGGTGTTGTAACATCTCTAGGTGGTACTACCTGGGGGTGCACCAAACTCACAAGGGGTTACACTGGGTTTATTAGGTATGTCTATACAGGTGTGTTGTATTTGGTACACACACTCTCTGGACTCCAGGGAGCCTGGGTTAAGGTAAGTATGGGTAGCGAGCACTTGAGATAGGCTGGGCTGCAGGAGCCGGGCAGCTAGATAGGTACGGTAGCTGCGGGTAGGTGCTATAGCAGGCAGGTATGTACACTGCAAGTAGCAGGAAGGCAATGGTGGTATGCAGCGACAGCCAGGAAAGCAGCAGGCAGGGGCGGTGAGCAGCTAATAGGCCGTAGAGGGCAGCAGCAGGCAGGTAAGCAGCGGGCAGGCAGCGGTGAGCAGCTAGTAGGTAGCAGGCAGGAACTGGAGAGCAGCAGTCTGGATCTGAAGAGCAGTGGACAGGAGCAGGCAGGAAGTGGTGTGTTCAGGAGAACTGCAGGCGGTGATTGACCCGGAGGCAAAAAAGAAGATTTAGGGCTTTATGCCTATCGACTCATAGTGTTGGTCATTAAGGCAGTCAAGTCCAGTTACATCAACACATCTTCCCCCAGCCTACAAGGTTGCTACCCTTGCTCTTACAGCCGGGTACCTACTTACTGCTAGGTGAACAGGGACATAGGGTGCTTGGAACCCGGAGGCCACTGGCCTGGTCCCTTTTATACCGGCTGGCAGCTGGGTGGGGCTGCATGCGCAGGTATGGATGGCGGCGCCAGGTGAAGGTAGAGATATGTGTGGAGTATGTGGTGGAGAGTGCTCGCTATCCACTACAGTGTAAGCTTCATGCTATAATTTATAAACAAATGAATGCGAGATATCGATATATTCCTATTGTAAATAACAAGAAACCCGAGTATCGACGCATATTACATGCAGTCATCAATAAATATTATTGTTATTGTCATTAGTTTTCTATTTCACTTAATGATATCAATCATATCTATGAAAGAGAAGCATAAGGAAAAGAACAATGAAGGGAATAATAAAAGATAAGCTCTTAAAGTTGCTATAATACTTTGTGCGTTACATCACTGCCGCAGGCATATTATCATCATAGAATCCCAGCAGAGCTACAACTGAAAGACTGAAAGTATAATACACTTGTATTACAGATGCATACCGGCTAGGATCTGCTTGTTACCTTCAAAGTACTATATAGGCGAGGAGGATACGGGGTGAGGTAGTTTAATTCACTATAGTTAATTTCCCCCAAAAAATTATAAACTGTAAAACATTGTCAGTACACATTTGGGCACACAATGACACCACTAGGCTCAATAGAACTAAGGGAGCTCCCCCAACACAATACAATCCCTTTGGGCACTCAATAGTGGGGAAAAAAGTATACAGTATATATCCTTACCAGCACACCTGCGCCACGCTTGCTGTCCTCTCTCTCCATTCAACTCACTCATGTCATGTAAACATGCATACATACACACATCAAAATGTTCCTAAATAAAATAAAATTATACCCAAGTTAAAACAAATTGTAACAATATGTAATAAGTACAGTGTAAGAGATAAACAAAACACAGATGGTACGAGATGCCATCTTTCTTCGCTTTACCGGAGCTTCGGTTGCCACACTTCCAGGCGGCACAAACTGTCATGTTAGTTGAGATGTCTCTGCCAAATGTAAAGAACTATTTATTTCCTGTACAGTACACTGATAAATAGCCATGATAGGGAGGGATGGAGCCGAAAAAATATGAGTAAATGGCGACTGAAAAAGCTATAGGGTGTAGTGGATCACGACCACTCCATGTCATATACAACAGGCGGATCCCGGCTCTCACCTGTCACTGCTAACCACACATGCACGAGCAGCCTCACCCCGCGCCAGACTGTATAAAAAAGGCCAGAAACACACTCAATGGGTCACTCACAGGCAACAGCTCCAGCTGGACACACCACCTCCTGTCCACCCCAGCCTGCTACGCTCCAGTTCCAGCCTGCTCGCTCCAGCCTGCCTGCCTGTCACTCACCGCTCAGCAGCTCACCTGGACACACCGCTCCTGCCCGCTACTCTCCAGTACAGCCAGCAGCTCTCCAGTTCCTGCCAGCTACCTGCCTGTCTAGCTGCCCAACTCCTTCAGCCCAGCCTAACTCAAGTGCTTGCTATCCATACTTACCTTAACCCAGGGTCCCTGGAGTCTAAAGAGAGAGCGTACCAAATACAACAACACACCTGTATGGATATACCTAATAAACCCAGTGTAATTCCTTGTGAGTTTGGTGCACCCCTAGGTAGTATCAACATAGAGACGTTACAAGGGGAACGTATTACTAATAGGCCTATATGATGGTGATAATAGGCGAGCCCACACTTTGAATGATGTTGCCAAATGGTGATCTATTTTTTATTTGCGACCTTTTAAGTGCTGGACATGGGTAACTTAGTTAAATTTCATACCTTATTTTACACTAGAAAATTAGCGTTCTAGTTCACGACCTTTTACTTAGATGTATAAAAAAATACATACTTTTGTGTTTTCGCATAATATATGCTGAATATACTATATTTTTCATATAAATTAGTAAATAATAAAAGTCGAAATGTGTGCATTAAGCGGCTTTCATGAACTGCATGAGTATAACAGCCTACAAATATTAACAATTGTATTTAGCATGACCCATACCATGAAGCGGAAAATGTTGAAATGCCATATTTTCACATTTATTAGCATTAGAAATATGCATACCTTGCGCTGGCAGGGCTTCCATGAGCTCCGAAAATATTACCCTAGAATCGAGCCAGTTTTACCCTAAATTACTATGTATTACCCTAAAAAATCGGCAACATCGTAACTTTGAATAATGTAATGCATTATTACACAGTCATTTAGGATCATATATAAGAAAAAACTAAAATAAATTCTATTTGTAAAGATCATCATGTTTATCAGTGAAAGAAAATAAACTTACGGTATCTGGATTATGCCCCAATACACTGTATTATGGATAATTTGATGGGTTCAGCAAAATTGTAAAGCAACGTAAATATGTAGCCTCAGTATTAATTAACTTTCAACTTCCTTTTCATGTCTACAACAGCTTTGTGTACTATTCTTAATTTTCGATAGATTTTGACATATAAAATATGTTTTGCCTATGAATTACCCCAAATTAAGCCTTACCCTAAACACTACCCTAAAGATGATCTAATTACCCTAGTTTAGGGTATTTTACCCTAAAATGGAAGCACTGGGTACTGGGTTGGTTTGTTTACGTGTTGCTGCAGCAGCGGAGAACGTATCGTATGGACACCAATATATTATCAACATCTTATTGTGATTTAGTACTGTTACTATCATTGACGACGTAAAATGTAAAATAAAATTATAAAAGGCCTGTATAAGTTTGTATATCATTCTAATTTTGTTATCTTTGCGTATAATCGGACTAAAAAGCCTCTTCTGAAATAATAGGAGATATATTTTTATTCATGGCTGTATTCGTATGAAAATAAGTCCAAGATAAGTTAAAAATATGTAAAAAATATTGAATAAGTTATAATAAGTCGTTCCACAATAGGAAGCCCAATACAACTTTGCCCGACATAGGACATTTTTTCCAGCCTAGAAATCGCCATCAAAATGCCGTTTGGCAACTCGCATTAAAGTGTGGGCTCGCCTATAGGCGAGCCCACACTTTAATACGAGTTGCCAAACGGCATTTTGATGGCGATTTCTAGGCTGGAAAAAATGTCCTATGTCGGGCAAAGTTGGCAACTCGCATTAAAGTGTGGGCTCGCCTATAGGCGAGCCCACACTTTAATACGAGTTGCCAAACGGCATTTTGATGGCGATTTCTAGGCTGGAAAAAATGTCCTATGTCGGGCAAAGTTGTATTGGGCTTCCTATTGTGGAACGACTTATTATAACTTATTCAATATTTTTTACATATTTTTAACTTATCTTGGACTTATTTTCATACGAATACAGCCATGAATAAAAATATATATCCTATTATTTCAGAAGAGGCTTTTTAGTCCGATTATACGCAAAGATAACAAAATTAGAATGATATACAAACTTATACAGGCCTTTTATAATTTTATTTTACATTTTACGTCGTCAATGATAGTAACAGTACTAAATCACAATAAGATGTTGATAATATATTGGTGTCTCCATACGATACGTTCTCCGCTGCTGCAGCAACACGTAAACAAACCAACCCAGTACCCAGTGCTTCCATTTTAGGGTAAAATACCCTAAACTAGGGTAATTAGATCCTCTTTAGGGTAGTGTTTAGGGTAAGGCTTAATTTGGGGTAATTTTAGGGCAATTCATAGGCAAAACATATTTTATATGTCAAAATCTATCGAAAATTAAGAATAGTACACAAAGCTGTTGTAGACATGAAAAGAAAGTTGAAAGTTAATTAATACTGAGGCTACATATTTATGTTGCTTTACAATTTTGCTGAACCCATCAAATTATCCATAATACAGTGTATTGGGGCATAACCCAGATACCGTAAGTTTATTTTCTTTCACTGATAAACATGATGATCTTTACAAATAGAATTTATTTTAGTTTTTTCTTATATATGATCCTAAATGACTGTGTAATAATGCATTACATTATTCAAAGTTACGATGTTGCCGATTTTTTAGGGTAATACATAGTAATTTAGGGTAAAACTGGCTCGATTCTAGGGTAATATTTTCGGAGCTCATGGAAGCCCTGCCAGCGCAAGGTATGCATATTTCTAATGCTAATAAATGTGAAAATATGGCATTTCAACATTTTCCGCTTCATGGTATGGGTCATGCTAAATACAATTGTTAATATTTGTAGGCTGTTATACTCATGCAGTTCATGAAAGCCGCTTAATGCACACATTTCGACTTTTATTATTTACTAATTTATATGAAAAATATAGTATATTCAGCATATATTATGCGAAAACACAAAAGTATGTATTTTTTTATACATTTAAGTAAAAGGTCGTGAACTAGAACGCTAATTTTCTAGTGTAAAATAAGTTATGAAATTTAACTAAGTTACCCATGTCCAGCACTTAAAAGGTCGCAAATAAAAAATAGATCACCATTTGGCAACATCACTCAAAGTGTGGGCTCGCCTATTGGCTAGGCATCATTCATCGATTCACTATTGATTTAATTTGTACTGATAAGTTAATTTGCACTAATATAGTTGGTTCTTGGACCAGAACCCTTATTTTACATGTATATAATATTGTCTTAGGGTCTTTAGCTGATTCCCAAAGTCCAAGTAAAATACAATGGTCTTAAACCAGCCTACGGCATGTCCATGTTCTTATTTCACTCGTATTTGTTCTCTCCTAAATCATATTGTGGTTATTTTTTCACACTCTTATGGTCACATAACAATAACAATTAGATTTTGACAACAAAAAGCACATATAATGACATATAAAAAGAAAAACAAGAGGAAAATTAATGAAAACTCCATAAGATAATTACTTCAGTTTTGATTTCCCGCCTACTGGCATGGCACGGTAACATGACCACCGGGACACTTCCGGTAGCATCAGCTCAGACCCCCCAATGCCACCTCTATGTATATAACTCTGTGTAATTACCTCATAAATAGCAGCACTGATTAGTGTTGCCAATCATAAAAAATTACCCCAGATTTAGGAAATCAGAGACTGAAATAGTAGAAATTCCTCTCTATTTGGTGATACTTAGGACTGAAAATTGTGTATAATAGTTTGTAATGTAACTATAATATATTTTTATTCCTAAGGAAAGTAAGTTATTTATTTTTTAATAATTCATCATTCCGAAAAACTCTACTTTTCTCTAAGTTTTATACAGCACAGCCTGTACTGATTTTGTTGGATATAATAAGACTGACAAATATGGTTGGTTGGGGAGCATCATGACCAGGGATGGGAATTGTATGATAATTATTGTACTTCTACTATAATTTTACTAACATGTACGATGAACGTGTAGTGACATCAAGCACCTATATGCATCTCCCGCCTCACCTGTCTGCTGTACACATCTTCTGCCTCGCTTGTCTACCTGGTCTGCGCTCGCAGCCAACCCCGGCCTGGTTAAAGGTCGGAGTGCCATGGCTCGTTCACTCTTCCACTAGCTCTACACCTAGCAACACCTCCCTCCTGACCTGCCGTCACTCCAGCCGTCTGCCCCCACCACGCCAAGCTCTCCACGTACCTCTTACAGCAGCTACCTCTCTCACACCACACAACTATGGCAAGCGGGACCTACAGCTACAAGGTACTTGCTACTACACAACCATGTACAGCTCCGGACAGATCAAGGGTCTACACTTCTTCTACCAGCGACTTGGTTTGGGCCTGGTCGGATCTGGCAACAGTTGCAGGTGGAGGGATGTTAGTGGGAGAGGAGGAGAGAAATGTATGCTGCGCTATATAGGAGGGTAACGAATGATCAGGTAGAGAAGCCGTATGTCAGCAGGAATGAATGAAGCATACACTGTGAACGGTATCGAATCACCAATAGTTTAAAGCAGGGTTCTTCAATCTTTTTCAGTCGTGACCCAGTTTTTACTATGACATCATTCTCGCGACCCATACAGAAAGATATTTTACAAATTATCAGAATTATCAACCTAAGAAAATACAAGGCCAGACGCTGAAACATAATATTTATGATTAAAAGGCATTCTAACCAGAATTATAAACACTGCCTCACCTACCCTCCCTCTCTCTCTCACACACTCTCTCAAGAAGGCTAATATTTGTGCAATTATTTTGTTTTATTTATAATTAAATATATGAATATTCGATTATAAAAATATGTTGGGTGTATTCATGTATGAACTTCATATTTATTTTATTGTCACGAACATTATTATTCTATTTTATTCATGTATTTATTTTGGTGAGCCTGCGACTTAGTTTGGAGGAATTCGGGACCCGTAATTTGAAGAACCCTGGTTTAAAGAAGTGCATACTGCATTAACGTAAGTGGATATAGGAGAGAAATGTGATGATTTGAGGCGAGGGTGAGGGGGAAGAGTGTAAGAAAAATGAAGGTGATTAGTTGAAAAGTAATAACAAACAAATATAATTAGAATATCTGTTACATTATGTCCTATAAATAAAGGCACTGTCTTTTGTTCACCATCGTAGTGGGATAGACTACTGAATATATATTATCCTTTGGATATTAGACAGGTATCCCTGTATTCCTTTTATCCCTTGTGCTTACCCCGTAGGGGAGTATTGCCTGTAATGATGTGGGCAATACTTTAAGGATTTTGGCGCCCCTTCGGCCACAGCCACTAGCTTACATTTCTTCAACTGTCCCTCCTATCTTCCTATTTCCTTCTTGCTTGCTGTCACACCTCTCTATCACCTTTTCCTGGTGCTATTTAACCTCGCTGTTGTGCCACCTAATATCAATCAAATCCCTTGTGCTTGTAGTCAACCCTATTTATCACCTTCTCTCAAGCCCAGCTGCTTTTTTTTTTTTTTGGGGGGGGGGGCAGAAGACGGTTTAATTTTCTAACTTTTTTAATAATCATATTTGTCAACAAATTGTGTGTGTGAGAGAGTGTGTATGTATATATGTATGTGTGTATGTGCATTTTCACCTATCTCACTTTTTCTCTCTCAATCTCTAATTCTATCTAACCTTTTTCATATCTGTTTGTGTGTAAACAAATATTTGTGTGTGTATCTATGTTGTTGTTGTTGTTGTAGTTCCCCAGACTGTCTGGCCGAGCAGTCCCGAGTCTGGTTGACTGAAGCCGCGCAGATGCTCGGACCCCCAAATGGGAGTCAGGGTAATAGTGAGATCTGTTTCTTCGAAGGCAACAGACGAGGGGACTGCTGGTTCACGGGTATGTACCCCCTGAGCCAACATTCCCACTGTCTGTAGTCTTCCTTGTTGTGCCACCCAATCGGGCGATCTCGTCAGCTACCCAGAAGGAATGAGAAATAGTAAGAGAGACAGACAGAACAGGCCAGGGTATGGTAGAGGATGCCAAATTCCTCATTTCTGGATAGAACCAGCCCTCACCAGTGGGAAGGGGTGATAGAGAGGTGGGACAGGAACTGAGGGATAGTTGAAGAACTGAAAAGGATTGGCTGGGGCCGAAGGGACGCCATAACCCTTAAAGTACTGCCCACGTCACCACAGGCAATACTTCCCTTATGGGGTGTGTATCTCTGTGTGTATATGTGCTATCTCGTGTCTGTTTATGTGTGTAGATAGAGAATTTTATTGGCTATCTAACCGTTTTTCCATTTTTATTTCAGTTTCCAAAAATAAGGAGATATTGATGTCCAAAACAAAAGAAAATTCCAAAAATGAGTAAAAAAATATTCGCCTTCCTCACTTTTTCTCTTTCTATCTCTAATTCTATCTAACTTTTTTTCATGTCTGTTTGTGTGTGTAGATAGAGAATTTTACAGGCTATCTAACCGTTTTTTTTTTTCATTTTCATTCCAGGGTCCAGGAATAAGGATATATTTGTCAAAAAAAAAAAAAAAAAAAAAAAAAAAAAAAAAAAAAAATGGGGAGCATACCAACTAATGTATATATGTATATATTCTTGGTTGGGGAGTGTACCAACTAATGGATGTATGTATGTATGTATTTCTTGGTTGGTTGGGAAATATACCAACTAATGTATGTATTTGTTGGTTGGTTGGTTGGGGAGCTTACCAAAGTGTATTGGAGCATATGTATTTCTTCGTTGGGGAGCATACTAAATCATATTATTATTGTTATTATTAATATTATTATTATTGTTATTATTATTATTACTATTACTATTATTTATTTATCTTAAAAATAATAATAATACTGTATATGGCAAACGGGAAGTAAAATATTGGCAGTGATTATTACAAAAGCAAAAGATACTACAGTAAAGAAGTAATTGTAATAATGGAAACGATAAAATATTACATCTATTTAGGAATACAGCTAAAGACTTATCAATTGTTATTCTTAGAAGAATTGAAAAAATATCACGTACCTGCCTAGTGGGGAACTATGACAGAATAACAAAAAATGCATAGCCCATATACACCATATTGTAGAAACTTTATAATTGGATGTACAAATATCCATTACTTACATAACACTAATAATAAAATAATTTTCACTGTTGTACAATTTACAATACATGCTTTACTGTACAAAATTTATACAGTAATTATCATTTGTCCTTGTAACTCTCTCTGGGTGGATGGATGAATAATAAGGCCCGGGACAAACAGGTGCCTTGTAGTAGTCACACAAGGATCACACACACTTGTCACACAGTAACACCACTGTAGTGGGCACGTGAAGGTGAAGAAAAGTCACAATGGTAGACAAATGATTTATTACCATACAGTTTGGCCTCTTTAGTGGTGAATAGTCATAGGACGTGTGGTCCTTGTATGGCCACCACAAACCGTCCGTGTGTCCTAGCCTCTTCAGTGGTGAATAGTCAAAGGACATGTGGTCCTTGTGTGTCCACCACAAACCGTCCGTGTGTCCTCGGCCTAATTGTTCAAAAAACACAAATTTTTCAAACATATAAATATACTGTACACCTTATAAATATATCACACTGGTAAATAATAATATAAAAAGTTCCAATTATATAATTTATTGACTGGTATCACGACGAAATAACAAAAACTACGGCCGCCGGTCGGTTGTAAACCAAAATGACCTCACAGATTAATGGCTACAGTCGGATTCAGATACGAAGCTACTAGTTTGGGCGGTAACCTTCCTACTCTACAGTGTTGCCTTGTTTATACTCTGCTCGGGTCAGGGTGTGAGAGTTAAGCCCGTTTCACACGAGAGATATTTTCTGGCATCTTTTGGTATTTTGCTACCAAATGATGCCCGTACTGGTGGCAAAAAGTGCGCGTGTAGTCACACGGTGGATTCGTCTACCAGCATCTTCCACTGGCGTCTTCCCACAAACCAAAACAATCACTGAGTCACTTGGTAGACCATTCATTGCAATACTTCCACAATAATGACCTCTCTTTTTATAAAACCTGTGTAAGAATTCATGTGGTCAACATACTATGCACTCATAGTAACAGTAATGTCTGGTTTGTGAGGCTTAGTAATTACAATCCGTTCTGGCATATAATCTGAGCAGTGAGAATAATTTAATAAGGAAGGAATCGAAGGATTCTCTTGCGACCGGGCTCCTAACTTTAGCGACGTGTGATTGGCTGTCCAAACTTCTCATATCTCAGATGTTTTGATCTAGTATGCCTTAAATAAATTATCTGACACGTTATTATGTTTTTAATGTAACAAATATTATTATATAATAGCCAAATGACAAGCAAAAACTGTTTATATTAGGGGAAAAACTTGGTTTGTTCATTAGGCTACGGAGTTACTGTATCGTTCGAATCTATTCATTTTAGGTAAAGATACACCGTAAATATAAATTAAAGCAAAGTTAATACATGTTATTTTTTGTAATTTTGATTATTTTTTAACAAGATTCAATACAATTTGAAAATCTAAAGCCTGTAATAGCCTCACGAAGTAACTAAAGAAATTAAGGATAAGGACCAAGTCATAATAGCATCCCTGGACCAACCAACATTTGCCATTTATCTCGATTTTAAACGAAATGTGAAGAGCTGAGGAGTCACTATGTACTGTGCGGTGTGGTCGCTGCTCCAGTACGTAAACAAAGATGCCAGTACTGGCGGCAAGAAGACGATCATGAGCGTCTTCCCGTTTGCTACCAAAAGATGCCCGTACGAGCATCTTTTGCTACCAAAATACCAAAAGATGCCGGAAAAAGTGTCCGTGTGACATGGGCTTTACTGTACCTCTGGGATTTGACGTCAAACACATGTGGTGTGATTTACAGTTCATCTCGGAAGTGTTGTCATATAATCAAGGTTTATCATATATAATAATTTTTTGAAGGTTTGAAGACTATTTCAAATACTAAATAACGAAGGTATGAAATATTGTATGCCTTGTTTAGGTTAAATGACAACACTGTTGGGTGGGGAAGTCCCTTAGCTCCCCCCACAGAGCTATACACATAGAGCGATCGACCCTGTGTTATTAGATAGGGGTGGAGTGGGGTGGGCTTCGCCGCAGGAGTTAGTCATCACATCTACGCATGCGCGAGTTTTACTCGGCTCGTGATTGGCTCCCGCTTCTCCGCCTGTGATTGGCTCCCAGTTGTAAACAAACTAGAAGGTAAATATTACATCCGAACACAGTCAACACGCAATCCTGATGATAATTGCCAACAAATAATTGACAAATCGTGAGATACACCCCAATTCTAAATAAAATAAAAACCATTTGGTGTATACAGTAGTCTCTGAAGTATGTGGAGGTGAGGAACACTTGGTAAATGTGCAGTTTAGAGCAATAGCCTAGGCCTATTGAATAGAAATTAAACATT
The DNA here is from genome assembly GCA_033782935.1 of Petrolisthes cinctipes. Taxonomy (NCBI): domain Eukaryota; kingdom Metazoa; phylum Arthropoda; class Malacostraca; order Decapoda; family Porcellanidae; genus Petrolisthes; species Petrolisthes cinctipes. Next base: position 166,218 of record JAWQEG010001057.1, read on the forward strand.
GAGTAATTGACTCTCTCCTTTTATTTTTGGTGTGATTGGATAATTTTGACCTTTTTGTATGGTAACTTAGATAACTAGATACTGTCCTTTTCCGAGGTAGCCCTCACTTTATCATAGGGGGAGAGTAGAAAAAAAGTTTTTGGGTAGGTGAGGGGTGGTTTTATTTATTTTTTTTACCTTCCACATACAGTACTCCAACAGTATGAAACCCCACCAGAAAGAGGGTATGCGGTGGTAATTCTGCATCCACCTAGATTTTTCCCACTTTTTTAATGCATCTTTTTACTTGTTCTATTAATTGTTGGCCGGCCACAATACTGTATTGTGATGGGATATATAACTTTTTTATTTTTTATCTGACTTGGCCTGACCTAACCTCACCTAAATACACCCAAGACAGACTACTGAAACTTAACCTGTGCAGACTACCAGGACCTAACTTGGGCAAACTACCAGTACCTATTACATACAAACACTCAATGCTGAGTGCGACTTTACTGGGACCTAACTTAAGCAGAGTACCGGTACCAGAACCAAATCAGACAGACAACCGGGACTAACCCAGACGTTTTTGGTATACTGTATATTTCCCATATGGAACTCTTATGCAGCTATACTGGTAGGGTTTGCATGGCGAGGGAAATTGAGAGATTACTTTAGCAATGAAGGCATTAACATTTAATAGTTTACATACTTGTCATACAATGAACTTACATATAGTTGTTTGGAAGATCTTGGCAACAGCTGAGATTCTTCTGAGCATGTGTGAGAATGTTCAAGTTAGGTTACCGTTATGCTAAAAGATATTTAGCTATGATAGAGGAAGAATCTTGCACCTAATCAGATTTTCTGCAGTGGCCAGGTTTCCCAATTGCTTCCATAAAGTAAGCTTTAATCGTGTAGGCTACCCATACTCATATAACTTTACCTTACACTGAAAAAGAATCATGCAGGAAGGAATAAAACAGTACAGAATCTGATTACTGTATTATTTACAATATTATCATTACATATATTTTTTCTCTCTGGTACAGTAACATACCGCAGTTTTTGAGACACCAGGGCGAACATTATGCCCCTCTAGTCGGGAAGTGTATGAGAGGTTCGAACTTTCATATACTTCCCCACCAGAGGGGCATATGTTCACCCGGGTGTCTCAGAAATTGCGGTATGTGACTGTACATACTGTACCCAGTCAATAAAGAGGACTCCTTACCACAAATTAAACTTTTCATCTCCTCAAGTATTTACTGTACAGTACCGGTATTAATTATATAATGTATATCTGTTATAGTCAGACTGAAACTAGTCATATATATACGGTATGTACCTTTTGTGAAATAATTGGTTTACCCAGTCAGGATAGGAGGGATTAGGTTATGTTAGGTCATTCATGACAGCTAAACAAACCTAACCGAATCTGTCCCAGCTGACTGAGTAAACCAGACATTCCATAGACTTAATCAAATTTAGGTTTGGTTTGGTTAGCTTTTGTGAAATTATTAAACATATTACTGTCCTTATCTAACCTTACCATCCTAGCCCAACCCAATCAAACCAAATCTTACCTAACCAAACATAACCTGAATTGAGTAAATCAGTCATTTCACAGTTTAACTAAACCAATGTTCTTGAATCTGGCCCCTTAAAAATTAATAAGAATGTTCATATTCAATATCTCCCTTAGACACAACAGGAACAGATATATAACCTTGATGCCTTGTTAAGGACTCCCCAATTTCAAGCCTTGCCTTAGTACTAGGCTTTCTAAATCCAGCCCCTTCATCCGTTTGTTTTCTCTTTTTCTTTGTGGAATATATCCTATCTTGTTTTACACAATTTGTGTTGCTTGGCTCTTTTATAGTGTTCACATCCACAGGAAAACTAGTGATATTCCCTGGGAGTTGTGTGGCTGCATCCATTACAGCTATAGCTTTTGTTAAAAGACTATCTACAGACTTCACAACTTGGAGGTCTTTTATATCTTTATACTTTGGCACTAGAGTCAACACAGTTTTGTTTGTCAGTTTCTCTACCTCTTCTTCTAATGCTGATTTACTACCTGTACCTGACACTGCACCATAAACTACATCATGGAGAATTTCTATTTCTTTACCTGCATCTTTTGGTTTGGTTGGTTTATATTTGTTTAGCCTGAAGTCTACAACAGCATGTATATGCTTACAGATATTTCTTCTCCTATCATCATTGTCCTCACATGAACAACTATACATGCATTTACATACATTACAATAGGGACACCTCTCTCTACAGGTCTCACAAGTCAAGTCACATGTCTTGACTACATACTGTTTATTCACATACGAGGCTGAATGCACCAGAAATACACCTTGATCCTTCTGAATCACCTCCAGATCTTTCCCTTGTCTATGGCGCTCTGTAAAGTGAGGCTTGTTTCTCCTTACTGTTCTATTTTTTAGCAGGTTAATCATCCTTGAGTACAATTTGTCATTCACCATTTTTTCTAGGACTAATATTGTATGATCTAGTCTTTTAACCTTTTTTCCATCTAAATAAATGTATTTCAACAACTTATGCATGCTCTCCAAGTGGTTATTTGTGGTGATGGTCACGTTACTTCGGTAACATTTGGGCCACAGTTTAACCCTGTCTTCTACTAAATAGCATTTCCTGAAGTACTCGTAAAAGGCACTGAACCCAGCCTGCTCTAAGTATTTTAGGAAACCCTGGCACTCCTGGTTGAATATTTGTTCATCTGGCTCATCCATGAGAGCTCTATCCATCTGGTAGATAACTGCTTTTTCAGATATATATATAATTCGAATCAAATTTAACCTAACCTGATATTCGGAGTCAGTCAAGTCATTCATAATATCCGGTTAATAATTCTGTAACATACCATACATTTCCCACTCCAATCTCCTACAAAAAATGAGAATTAAAGACACTTCCTGGATGTTTTGCCCACTGCATATACTGGTAATTCAATACCAGTAATAATTAATATTACCTAACCACACCTGATCAAACCTAACCCAATAACTTCGGTAAATGATAAAAATGTACAGGTGAGACTAAATTATCTTTGCTTTTTTTTTTTTTCAATATACATGCAAATGCTCTTATGTCATTGTTCAATATGGCATTATGCAATTATAGTCATGAATATTCTTATCCCCTCCCAACTCCTACATGTTTAAGAGTATATATGGGAAATTACCAAGAATTATGGAAAACCAAGTTACTACTTAAAATGACATGAAACAAGAGGTGAAAGGGTTGCAGCCCAACCTAATCTAGACAGGATCTCCTTAACTTATTAACCTGGATCAGGATAAACTACCAGTACCTACCTCTTTCCGAAGCAAATTCATGGTTAACTTTCTTCACCACGATGTCATGGGCTTCTTGAAGGTGCTTCCGCAGCAGGGCAAGTGTGAAAAAGCTTGTTTCACATTCTTGGCATCTTACATTATTATTTGGAATGGGTTGATCCTGTACCCCATGAACACCTCTCACATGCCTGTTCAAGTTTGACTAATTATTATATATGTTATCACAATATTTACAACGTAATCTTTCTTCTTTACATCTCCCCGCCATTTTCGTGGTCAACACAGAAAAGATGGGAATCGGACAGTTCAGTTCAGTTGATGGGTGAGGAGTATTGCCTTTCCAACGGCACTCCTCCTTTGTCTCGTTAATATGTTAGTATTAATACTGATGCTGTGTTCCTGTGCATCTATTATTTTCTATATTTTCTTTTCCTTTATTTTATGTTAATCCTTGTGTTTTCCTTTCTTTTTCTCTTTTTTTCCAGATTTAAAATAGGTAGTCTTTTGTTACACTTATATTTTTTTCATTAAATAGTAACTGTCCTAAAATATTATTTTCATTTTCTATATATGGTTGTTGTAAATTCACATATTTATTTCTTTCTTTCTGTAAAAATGGGCACCACAATATAAAATGCCTTATATCCTCTATTTCTGCTTCACACAAGTCACATTTTACTTCCCCTCCTATAAATCTTTTTCTGTCATTAAGTTTTAAATTATTTGTTCTACCCTTATATAATATTACTGATGCCATATCATTATCATATATTCTTTCAGTTTTTATTTCTGTTTTAAATGTTTTGTAGATTTCCAAGCTCGGTTTTTCCATAACTTCCTTCTTCCATTGCTCTGTGTCCCATTTTTTAATTTTTTCCTTTATTTCTTTAACACTAGTTTCTTTGATTGACTTTCCTCCCAACTCAGTTTCTTTGATGAATGATTTTACCTTCTTCATCCATTGGTCTTTTCCACTTTCCATCTTTTCTTGCATTATTCTTTTTACTAATTGATTCTTCCCTTCTATTCCGTATTTTAGATATTTTATAACCTTCTATAATTCTGCTCTGCATACTGGAGGCTCCTATTTCTCCTCTTAATGTTGCTACCTGAGCATATTTTGGTGCCCCTAGTATAAATCTATATACATTGTTTTCTATCTTTTGGAGCTCTTCTGTTTCAGTTTTTGTAAATTCCAATACATTTGATCCATATAGTACAGATGGTAGCACTACACTTTTCCAATATGTTTTCCCTATTAGCATCTTATTTACACTCTGTGCTATTATTGTATAGGTCATGTTTGCCATTTTTCTTGCCTTTTGTATTACTTGGTTTTTATGTATTCTGAAGCACTTTCTCTTGTCATTAATTGTAATTCCCAGATATTTTATCTCATTTGTTATCATTATGTCTCTCAATTTTTCTGGTTTCTGTTTCATATTGAATATCAATATTTTGCTTTTCGATTTGTTTATGTCTAAGCCACATTCTTCTCCCACTTTTATTAAGCTGTCAATTGTTTTCTCAGCCTCTTCTATTGTTGTTGCCAGTAATAAGCCATCATCTGCGAAGAATAAAGTTACTAATTTCAAAATTTCATCCTTATAACCTACACACTCTTTTTCCAATCTATTTATTATATAATATGTTATCAGTTTAAATAATGTTGTTGAGCTTGTACATCCTTGTTTTATACCACTACTAATATTTATTTCTGTTCTATTTTCCTTTCCATATTCCAGTGTTGTTTTATCTCCAGTATAATTATCCGCGATTATATCTATTACTGTTTCATGAACTTTGTACTCTTTTAACACTTCAATCATTTTCTTTCTATCTATAGAATCATATGCTTTTGCGAAGTCTACTGATACCACTATTAAGCTTTTCTTTTGCTCATATATAGATGGTATGCACGTGACGTCACATCCGCCGATAAACAATAACAAACCACTGCTGGCCGTGGCCGCGCGGAGATTCGTAAGGATGGTAAAGTGGTGTTGTGCATTTGGCTGCTCTAATAAGGAAGGTAGAGACAATGTCTCCTTCTATAGATTTCCAGCCGAAATTAGAAATAGAAGAGGAAGTCTTGGAGGGTCAACAAATCGCAGGGCAATGTGGATAAATGCCGTAAAGAGAGCAGCAGCTGGGTCAACTTCCAAGGTGTGGAAGCCTTCACAACATGATAGATTGTGCAGTGCACATTTTATATCAGGCAAGTGTTGAAGTATTGTATTGAATTAGAAAGAATACAGTGAAAGTTGACAATTGCTACTCCAAGTTTTTCGTATCTTTTAATACATAATTTTAAATATGCAATCTTTGGTTTAGGCAAGACCACAGGATGCCTAAGTTAGGTCTGAAGGATCACATTACTCTTTTGAACTAACGTTAATAAACATAAAAGACAATTATCAACTTTTACTAATATTACTTTATTTAATGTTATACTGTATCTAAAAGATAAACAACAGGTTTTAATAATTATTAAACAAAAGGTATAGGAATATTGGAAATTATTTACTAATTTAATGAGGGTTCATAGTCACTCTCTCTCTCCTGCAGTATTATACCATACTTATTCAGTCATAACACAACAATGTGGAGAGTGGTTTTGGCAAGAAAGAGCCCTCAGGAATAAAATCTTCATTGCAGCCAGGGATCAGGGAGAGGGAAGCGCTCTTAATCCCACTATTTTTAAGGGTCTCTAAAAACTTCTGTCTTGCCTCCATGCTTACTAGTTGCTTCTTCGTTCTAGGAGTTGCACATGATGAGGGGTGAAGTTCTTGCTTGTCAAAGTTTTTGTACTTTGTGGCTGGACTTGTGAAATCTATTTTTGCCAGTGGAGCTGACTTAAAGGATGAACATGACGGCAATACCCAACCACATGGTTGGGATGTGCAGGATTCCTTTTTGGTCCAGTTTGCACCTGACTCCACAGCAAACATAGTTGCAGCAACATGGGAGCAGGCTTCACCAAGACCAGCTACACAAGAACAATGAGCAGCTATGATGGGCCCTTCTTTCTCCATTGCAAACCAAGGTCTGAGAGCTTCCTCATTCAAACTTTGGGAATGCCTGACCTGAAAAATAAAGAAAATAAGGTCTATTGTGTGATGCTTTCATTATTGTAGTGACTATTTTACAAGAAATAATTTCACAATGGAATTAATGTACAGTATTACATTTTGAGCCGAGTAATTTATTCTACTGTTACAACACTCAATGATGGATACTTCCTATGAAGAAACAAATCATATTTTTCTTTTTGACCTTTTTGCTGCATTCCTCAAAAGTGTAATTTCTCCATGAAAAATTTAAAGTTGTTAGAATATGTTGTATGTATTTCTAAGAAATTCAGCCAAGAAATAAACAAATATTATTATTCCAACCCCCAGTTTATTTGTGAATGTCATAACACTCCTCACTTAAGTGAGTTCAAGTCATAGGTAAGTGAAACAACAGTAATAAAGGAAACTAAAGTCCTTGACCAAACCTAATCTATCTTAGCCTAAAGTGCACAGCTGCATCTCAGGTTAGGTTAGGACTGGGTAGGGAAAAGTACCTGGAGATTAAGTTACATAAATTTAAACATGAAATATATGGGCTTGCATCAAACTTCCATATATATGGAAATAAATAATTCAGTACAAATAAAGATTTTATTTAAGTATCTTACCTTAGCTGTTACAATGCACAAAGTAGAACCATTTCCTTGCTTGATGTCTGCTATGAGTAACTCGCTCACCCATCCAGCAATGAAGTACTTGTAAGCTTCCAGACTCCTGTATGCTCTCAGTTCCTTATGATTATATGCACTTTTAAAGTTGATCAAGTATTGATATATATCACTGTGGCGTAGGTCTGGTAGATCGCCACCAAGCAAAGTTGTAATATCTTTCCAAGCGTGCCGCGGTATGTTATATGGGTCTATATTCCCTATTTCCTTGCATTTTTCTGTATACCGCGACAAGGATTCACAGTTCAACATCTGGAGAACATAATTTGAAATACCAACACCATCAATAACTTTTCCTGCCATATTAAAAGAGTTCCACACGAATGGTTGTTATTGGTCTAGAGGGGTAGAAAGCCTGTTTGTTTACGTTTTGCCACGGCCAGCAGCGAAAGCAGCGTGTTATGGGCGGGGCTTAGTGACGTCAATGCATACCATCTATATTATCAATACAGTATTTCAGTTTGTTTACAACTGGGAGCCAATCACAGGCGGAGAAGCGGGAGCCAATCACGAGCCGAGTAAAACTCGCGCATGCGTAGATGTGATGACTAACTCCTGCGGCGAATCCCTCCCGTGGATCTGGTTCGACCATAAAAAGGATGCGAGGCCGAGGCGAGGCCAAGACCACTTGTCGGATTTTGAGTCTACGGTGTTTTATGAAGCTCCATACTCCCTCATTTGGACATCAGCCGTCTGCACCAATCAAGGATCGAGGACCAAGTTCACGCGATAGCCAATCCAGTATATAATTATTAATAAAACAAGATCTCATCTGATCTTGCATTGTTGGCACTATCAGTATGTTTTGTTTTTTTATACTAGTCTAGAAATACTATATATATATATATATATATATATATATATATATATATATATATATATATATATAGTTAAAAAGTTTGAAGGGCAGCGAGCACAGAGCAGCGAGTGATTATTGTGCTGTTCATCATGATGGCTGTCAGTTTCAAGTGACCTCTGGATTAGTGAGGACGTGTGTTATTCCCTCTTAAAGCATCAGTATTGTAACAGGTGATAACTTTACTTGTTTTGTAGAATTAATTATGGTATTTATTGAAAGAACTACCGTTTTGCAGCAGTGTTGCCAGATTCGGTTGGGTCCCAGTATTTTACCCCTGTCATTTATTGTACTTTATCACGATTATTTCCCGGTAGTTTGCCCAGGTTAGGTCCCAGTAGTCTGATGCGGTCTAGGTTAGGTTAGGTCAGGTCAGGTAAGGACAGGCTAATTTCAAAATGCCCCATTTGAATATGCCCTATTTTGGAAATGTTTTGCAGAGGAAATGCCATAGAAGAAAATAGTCTTAGAATGGTCTAAATAAGTGGGTAATGAAGGTAGAAAAACCGTACGCAATAACGGTAATTCTTTCAATATTTACCTTAATTATCTTAGGACGGTATGCAAGAACGTTCGTGGTGATGACGATGACGTGGTACCGGTACGACGGCTCTATTGGTTTTTTTTTTCCTATGTAGCCATCGTACCTTGGTGTTTCGTCAAACCAAGATTATTAAAATCTTATAATATCTTCTTCTTCATCTTCTAAAAAATTACTCCATAATTAATGTAAGGTAAATTTTGGGGTTAATTAAAGGGGGAAGTACAGTATAGGTAAATCTGGAGCAAATGATTCCTCCAAACTATTCCAAGCAACAGAACACCATAATTTTTGTTCACCTGGTCCTTTTTCCTGGCATACTTTGGAGGAATCAAGGCACTCCAAAGTAACAAAAGTGAATTACCTCCTTAAAACTGAATAATTAGAGAATAGGCTACTGTAGAATCACTTACTAGATTAGCCTACGTTAATTCTGACCCAATATTTTTGGTGTTGATTAAGGGGGTGCGGGAATAGGGGGACAGGCCTAGGGGGGGGTTTAAGGGGGTGTGGGAGTAGGGGGACAGGCTTGAGAGGGTGGTGCGGGAATAGGGGACAGGCTTTCTACCCCCTCCAAGCCTGTCCCCCTATTCCCACACCCCCCTAACCCCCCCCCAAGCCTGTCCCCTACTCCCACACCCCCTTAAATATATCTGACAGGGTTGATGTCATATTTGTTATTTTTCTGGTTTTGCTTTGTGTTTTTGGTATCTTATGTGCTTATCCTGATTCTCATTTATTAGTGTTTTTCTTTTAGTACCTTAACTAGGTTTTGTAAATAGGTATTATCCAATTTTTCCCCGTAATTTGGTTGATATTTTTCATTTTTACATTATCCATAGAAGAATTTTTTTTTTTTTTTTTTTTTTTTTTACTTTTTTTTTTTATTATTATATACTATCATCCAATATGAAGAAGGTATTAATTATGGACAAAGGTGAATATTTACAATCACCTAGTGCATGTCCCAAAGTGACTAGTAGGCCTATGCTATATATTTGCTATGTTTGGCAGTGGTTTGAGTGATTATTTTTCTTTCATATTATTTGGTAATGCTTTATTTTGGGCTTAGGCTCTACTCACCTATCCAACTATCATTGAATATGTTATGAAAAATGTATGGTTTTTATGTTATTTATCCCCCAAAACATCAGTTATTAACTTACCCTCTTTTTTTAGAATGAACTACTCAAAATATTTGTCCAAAGTGGCAACTAGAAGAAAACCTTCTGGAATTAGTGACATGAGTAAGTATAGTCGGTTATTATTTGGGTGTAATGTATTCAGCTAGTTAATAATATAAGATAAGGTATAGTTGATGGTACAGTACTGTCCATAGCAACATCAACACTGAAGAAGTTGCAGTTGGCACATTCAAGGCAACTACAGAATGTGGTCCAAACTTTTAATGCCATATATCAGTCTAGACGATTTGTTGATATATGATTATTACTACACTTAAATATTTCACTCTGATGCTCTTCTCACTCATCCATTGAACTGAACCAGCGTCTTCTCTCATGTTTAAATTGAAATTTCTTCATCTTGAATCTTGTAGAAAAATGTAGCTTTGCAAGCAATTTTTTTGTTTTCTTTCTTTTTTAAGGAAAATATTTGGTAAACCCATCTCCATCATTGGTGTGGTTGGGATCAGGGATGCCCAATCCAACACAGTTTCCCTTCCGTGAGGTGACAGTTGGCCTGGACGATGGAGAAGTTCTTCATCTCAGTCAGGACATGCTATCATCTGGGCTTCAGTATGGTCCTACGCCAGGGTCAGTCTTTCTCACATTTGCTGTAGGTGAACATTCACAAATGTAGATGAATAAAGGACATTTTTTTTTTTTTTTTTTTTATTATAATACATGCCCCACCACCCAGTCTTTCAGAGCACAGGTATCCAGGAAGTTTCTGATTATGTTTCTTGACATTGACTTAAGGTACCGACCACTTGTGACACAGCTGAAAGCCATGGTTGAGCTTCATCATTCCCCACCACGCTGGTCAGAGAGTAACCTGCTGGTAACAGTAGGAGCCCAAGATGGCGTGAGTAAGGCATTCGAAATGCTTCTTGATCCTGGAGACTATGTTGTCATCTCAGACCCTTGCTACTCAGATGCACTCTGCATGGTGAGGCCTTTACATATACATACACACTCATGCCTATCATACACAAGTAATTTTGCTTCATCTATTTGCATTCCATGTTTTCTTACACAGTCACACACTATATCTTAACATCTTCTTTGCCCATCAAAATCACTCATGCCCCTTTTTCCTCACTCATGAATGATAATTAATTTCTCTCCATTCTGTGTTATATGGAGTGTACTGTCATGGTGCGTGTGTACACCACTTCATGCTTGTGCATTATTCTTTTATAATGTTTACAGTTGGCAAGTCTGGCTCCCCAGTACCTTGCCATTGAGAATGATGATGAGGGGATGGTGCCTGCTAACCTCAGGGCTGCCCTTAATCTTGCAGCAAACAGTGCAGAGAAAGGAATGCCTAAGGTAAAAGCTGGAAGAGAAGAAAATTTCAATGCCTGGTAGTAAAGAACACCCTGTGCAACTACTCTCAAAATGTAAACTGAAAGATTTACCCTTTTTTCCATTCCCAATCATATATATATATATATATATATATATATATATATATATATATATATATATATATATATATATATATATATATATATATATATATATATATATATATATATATATATATATATATATATATATATATATATATATATATATATATATATATATATATATATATATATATATATATATATATATATATATATATAATTTTTATTTTTTTCATGGATGTTGTCCTCCTACATTTTTAATTGGTTAGTTTATGCAAGATTATATTTTGGGAGAAAAATCAGTTCAATTGTACTGACATGGTGTATCCTGACTATTGCAGGCTTTGTACTTGGTGCCAAATGCCTGCAACCCCACCGGGACCACTATGGGTGAAGTGCGCCGCAGGGAGATTTATGCCATTGCCCAGGAGTATGACCTCATTATTCTGGAGGATGACCCATACTATTTTTTAACATATGAGGAAGAGGAGGTATGTACAGACTCCATTGTCATTTGGCCCAGAAGCCCTGTTCCTAAAGCTAACTTGGGTTGGAAGCTTAACTTTCCTAGCTCTGCAAACATTGTCCAAATTAGCTACAGAGGCCAGGCTGGTGAGTCAGGTTTGTAGAATTATTTAATTGCATGACTGTAAATGTAAATTCTATCCTGTATATCATAAAGGTAAGATTCACAAACCCATTATAGTTAGCAGATGTTATGTTTTGCAGAAATATCTTTTTTCAGGTTACCATCTCTGAACTCTTTTTTTCCATTTATCAGTCAAGTGAATTCCTCAATTTACGTTCCATAAAAATCAGTATTTCATTGTTACTTTTGTAACCTTGACAAATCTTAAACAGGATGCAGATATCATAAAACTTCTTCTGATCTCACTCCTAGTTATTCTTATTCATGCCACACCAGTATTTCAGTCATGAAATGAAGTATCAGCACATTCATACAGAACTCTTGTAACTTTTGTACACATTCTTATTGGTCTTCTCATTATATGTGGTCTTTTTGGCCTAACCTAGCGGAAAATATTCTCACTTTTTCACCCTTAAATCCCATACATTTGCAGAAAATAGCATTTTATCTGTTGTCTTTAGTGCTTTTATTTCTTTAATACACCTACATATATGTAAATCATGCAAAACATTCCTTTATATTCCATATTTTAATTCAACCCACTGGCACAGAACATCCCACCCAGTTTCCTGAGCCTGGACATTGATGGTCGTGTGCTTCGATTTGACTCCTTTTCCAAAATAGTGAGTGCAGGACTACGAGTTGCATTTGTCACCGGCCCAGCACCACTTCTGGCAGTCATGGAGCTACATATACAGTCCTCTATCATCTGTGCACCCATGTTCACACAGGTTAGTGCCAAAATGACAATATTTTTCATTATTCTCTGCCTGACTAAACGTATAGGAAAGTTAAACATAGTCTGGGAAGCTAAAACGATTCTGGTAACTTGATCAGTGATAACTATGTAGACAGCAATGGCAACTAATAGATAGAGGAGAGACTTCTGTATCTTTCCTGCATAGCAATTTATGGCTGGAGTGACTTTTGTACAGTATCTTGATCCATATGAGTTGAAGATTTATGGTATATTTTGTTTTCCTATTGAGGGAATTGGTATGCACTGCTTGGCCTTCAAGTAAATGCTCAGAACTGCAGATACATTAGCCCTTGACTGTATTTTGTTGTGAAGATACAGTGTTAGTGTTTCTATAAGGAAGTTGTCAAATCACAGTACATGTACATTGATTCAACAGTATTTCTATCCCTGAACCCATGAATAAAGGAAATGGAATGTTGATGCTGATGAATTGTTATGATTAAATTTTATATTGTACTGTACTTTCAATGAAGAGATAATAAATAGAACAATGTTCTAGAAGTAAAAACTACAGGTGTTAGTGAGTGAGCTGCTGAGGGGATGGGGAGAGGAAGGGTTCAGGAGGCACACAGCCAAGCTGCGCAAATTTTATAAGAACCAGAGGGATGCCATGTTGCTGGCTGCTTCCACACACCTTACTGGTACAGTACATGCCAGCTCATACCTTATATATTTCTGATTGTACTGTATAACAGAACTGACTTGTGAAGTGATTGCAACTTAGAGAAATGTACAGTTTGCTTAGTAAAGGAAAAGAAGTTAATGTACAGTGATTTGTTTACTCAGCTTATATGTAAGTTTTGTCTTCAATATTAAATTGTCAATTTTTTTCAATACTGTAGTTGAATGATTAGGTTTTGTATAATTAATTCAAAATGGTTTATTCTTTACCCTTCGATATGTCACACTTTGCACTCATTTTAGGTCTGTGTGAGTGGACCGTGCCTAAAGGAGGGATATTCTTATGGCTGAAGGTAACATCATTAACATTTCTTGAATATGCTGAAGAATCTGGTATCCAGCTATGGAGGATTTAGTTTGTGATCATCATATCAAAATACAGAAAACCCTAATTTTACTATACTGTTCATGTACAGTCGGCCTCAGGTATTCATATACACCACTGACATCAAGAGTTCATAACAACTACAAAATTTGGTACATAATTATTCTAACATCAAACATTTCTAGCAATGTTATTTGGCTAATATTTGAATCAGTCGGCATTATGTGCAGATAAAGACACCTTTTAACCAATGCTCTGAGTACGAATTCCTGAGGCCGACTGTACCATACAGTTGTACTACAGCATGTTCTGTTGATATACCTACCTCTGTATACAGGGTGGTGTTTTACTTGTACAGTACTCTGATCATCTTAACTTGAATAATAATTTGAAGGCATACAGTAGTAAGTTTATGCCTTTCACTTTCAATTTACCACAGGATTAGGGTATTTTATGCATTCATTACATACAGAAAGTACATATTTTGCAATTAACTTGTGTGTATTGGACTTCTTTGCACCTACATGATAATACAGTACATATAATTCTGCCTTTCTTTTTTTGTTTTCATTAATAAGCTGGATGGTATACCTTGCTACATACGGGATAAGATCAGTAATCTTTGCATCGACATAGTGTTGAAAGTATTAGAGCAGCTTCCTGACCTTAATGCATTTCATATAAAATATATGCACAGGGTAATATTAGTAATCAGAAATTTCAAAAGGAGAGATGATAATTTTCTTTTATCTAATATTAATTTTAATGTGATTTTCAGGTGGTGGGAGTGAAAGATACTGGTCCCATGATCATTGAAAGAGGAATCACAAAAAATGTCATACTCATCCCAGGCAAAGAGTTTGTTGTAGACTCCAGTAAACCCAACCAGTTTATGAGGGCAGCCTTCTCCTGTGTTACCCCTGAGCAAATGATGAAGGTATGGGATGAGATTGATGTTTTGGGTGGAAACAGAAGGCAATACTGTAATAGTAAATTCTTAAAGTGTTCAGCAATAATGAAAATATAGTATGAAATTACAATCTGGGGAGTGATAAATATAAACATGACTGAAGCAGTTTTCCTTATTAATTCTTCCGTAACCCTTAAAACGTGAGCATTACCACCTCTGTCTTGTGGAAGTTTATCCCCCAGACGTTGTAAACACATTTGATGGCTAATAGCTTGTAAACCACTCATGCTACATGAATAAATGATACATTATATTGACGTACAAACCTTTAGCTACTTGTGAAGACTAAATGGACATCCGTAGGATGGGTAGCCAGCTCAGAATGACCACAACTCAAAATTCACTTTTACACTATTTATATATCTAGTACGTTTTCACGCTCTGATTTCTTTAAAAAAAAACATGTCCGAATCACATTTCTCAACACAATATGATATATAATGCCACTATTGTTATTATGTACAGATATGGTAATTACAGGAAAAGAGGAGTGGTAAAATACATCCTCACACGGTCACTGCTATTGTAACACTGATTGGAAGTGGCTGGCCGCTGGCTAGATTCTGAGTAGTCCCTTGGCTATTACACACAGTGTTGCCAGCCTGAAACTAGCATATTATGGGGTACACATATTTAAAAACTGCACTGTCAACTTATGTCATCACCCGCGGGCCTTAACACTTGTTGGTGGTGATGACTTATGTCGTCACCTGCGGTTAAGGACCAACCCCTGGACCTGGTGGACATTCCTCCATTGATCCACAACAGGTGCATTTAATATATTATGTATATGATATTGAGCTATTGCCCATTTCATCTGTGTTTTCTCTCTTCTTTTTTCTTTTTCATTTCAGGGTATGGAGAACCTCGCATCACTTATCAGGGAAGAAATTGCCTTGCAAAATAACCAAGCTTAGTACAGATACATCATGTATCATACTTAGGCAATGATGATTTTTCTATGACAATTAAAGTAGCTTGCCATTAAATTTAAGGGTATTTCCTAAGACATCCAGTATTCCCCTGTATTCTGCATGCTAGTTGTCAGAGAGTGATGCCTAAATAGGCAGGAGTCTTTCCCCAGCTTGGTATACTACCAGCGTTATAAGTCAATCCCTAGTCAACATATTTTAAGATAATTAAATAAAACTTTGTGCCTTAACCAAGTCAACATACTTCCAGAGTGTACTTTTCCTATTTTTTTTTTTTTTTTTTTTTTCACTTCCTATTCTTTACCCCATCTTTTATTTACTGTTGTTGTTGAAGTTCCTCAAGCTGTCTGACCAAGCAGCCCCGTTCATATACTGTAGGCTATATTAACTACAGTAATTATCTGTATTGTTTTCAGTATTAAGCACTACAGAAACTTTAAGTGTGTATTTTTACCCCCTTAGTGTGTCGTATGCATGTGTATTATAACACTGCAACTAGAATTTTCCTTCACTCGGTCATATAATGAGATCGTAATCTATCAACCTCTGAATAAACCTGCAACCCTAGACTGAAAAACAGGTTTGTCTTTGGCAGAACATACAGGTATATTTTCAATGAACAGTTGGTGAATAAAGTATCTGAACACTGTTGGGCACTTCTGGCAACAACCCCAAGAGTAAACACATTAGTAAAAGAATATGTTTATGAGTTAAAGGATAACTTTTGTTGCAGTCTGTGGTTGGACGACATCTACCAGTATCAACTATCATTATGTAGTAAATCATTAATTTTGATTTTTACTAACAGTTTTACTCCTGGTGCTGTTAACAGAAGCTGTCAACAGTGTTCAGATACTTTGTTCCCCAACTGTACAGTATATTGTAGAAATATTTTGGAATATGCAAGCAAACTAAGTACAAAGATGGATATATTTTCAATTTATACAAGTGTCAGTGTCTACATAATATATGCCAGTAGTTAAGAAACCCACCAAGATACATGAATTTACACCTGGTAGCCAACCACCGTGCCTTTCCCAATGACTTCTCCAATGAAGAACCAGCATAGGACCTCAACTGTCACCAGGGTGTTCAGCCACGCTTCCTGTCAAATAATGCAACCAAGTAACAATGATTACAACTTGCATTAAATTAATTATTTCAATACAAGTAGCACCAAACCTAGGGGAATTATTTGGCACTAAAACAGACATGAAAATTTAAGCAAAGGTGTAAGGAGGGAGTTAACTGGACTAAGAAGAAAGGACATATACGGGGATCATGTTAAAATTATTTTTCAATGGAAGGGTTTTACACTGAACATCTGTGCCAGACTGCCAGTATGACAACGTCAAATGAACATTTTCTTCCACTTTAAGTAACCCATTTATGTTTACAGCTAATCCTCAAACAGCAAAAATTCTTTAAACCAATGGCAGAACAGAGCTTCAAACCTTTTCTTATCATGTTGACAATACATAGCAGATCATTCGGTGACAATCAGAATTAGTCACTCACCTTGACTGTCACTTTCTTCCATGCACCAGTCTGAGCACCCTTCACAATTTTGTTAAAGCCTTGAGCCACAGCTCCAAACTCTGCTGGAGTGGGAGGAACCAGTTCCACTTTGGCATAGCGCACGAAGGTATTTAACTTGGGAGTTGCAGAGTCAACAGCCGCTGCAAAAAAAAATTGCATATATATTCATGATCTATATACAGCTTATTTTCATGTGTAAATCAGGGCTTCTGAAACTGAGGTTTACAATCTATTACAGGTGCACAATATAGTACGCAGGAGTACATGGAAGGCTGACTACAATTAGTATAAATTGAGTGTATGGCTGCTGACTGATAAATCTATACTATCAACTACTATGTTTGTGGTGGGTTGCACATCTCACTTGGTAGCAATGGATGTATATACAGTAGTCGTGGATATGTATTAAGGAATACAGTCGACTGCTAATTCTAATCATACCGACATCAGAAAAGTGAAGCAAAACTGAGTTAAAGAGGATAATGGGTAAACTCCATAGGCTTTTCTCAAACATATAAAAATATAGGCCAAGGTAGTACCATTAAATCAACAGGGGGAAACATCACAAATAATGAATTAAGTAAATATTGAAAGAGTTGCCGTTATCACGTACGGTTTTTCTGCCTTCATTACCCACTTATTTAGACTATTCTAAGACTATTTTCTTCTATGGCATTTTCTCCGCAAATGCCCCATTTCCAAGATGGGGCATATTAAAATATTTAAATTAGCCTGATCTTACCTAACCTAACCTAGACCACAGCAGACTACCGGGATCTAACCTGGGCAAACTACTGGGAAAGTACAGGAAAATGCTGGGACTTAGCTGGATATAGCAGCACTGCTACAAAACAGTAATTTTTTTAATAAATACCTAAATTAGTGGGTAAAGAAGTTAAAAGCATCGTAATAGAAAACGGCAATAGAACAGATAATTACCAAGTTTGATCTGCTTCTTGATAACTACAATATTTACCTTCCAGTTTACAAGGACGTTAAGAAAAGGATTGGGTATTTATTGAATGAATTACCATTTTGTAGCAGTGTTGCCAGATCCAGCTAGGTCCCAGTATTTTGCCCCGGTCATTTCCAGTACTTTACCACGGTTATTTCCCAGTAGTTTCTTTCAATATTTACTTAATTACCATCCAGTTTACAAGGACGTTAAGAAAAGGATTGTCAGTTGTAAAAATTCTCCAGTTTACTATTAGAGAAAACCGGACAGGCAACATTCTCAAGACTATAATATGTACCGGTATATACAGGTAGGTAAAGGGTAAGGTGTAATCATCAATATAATCACTATGACATATAATAGTATGGAAGAGCGTCCAAAGTACAAGAATACTTCAAAGTTTGCCAAAAAATTCCAGCCAAAAATACAGTACCGGGTAACTAACGTAGAAAACCTAAGTTACGGGTTATATTTCATTTACCCTGTATTTTCTATCATTTGTAATCGTATGCTACAAAATCTAGTGCGATTATCATTTATAAGTAACCTCCTGGAACACAATAGGAAGTACTACCTTTGGCCATGACGGGAATTCTTGCTACGAGCTTGCTCATGATTATGTTTATTGTTGAATAACCAGCCGGTCCACCTCAGTCCTCAGTGCCTCTTGTTGTCGTCTGCCTCCAGCCACGGTTGTCAATTGAGAAAGAGATCAGATTGGGCGGTATTCCCGGTTCCCGCCCAATCCTACCAAGTTGTTATTTATAAAACCTCATGTTGTTTTTAATAAATACCCCAACCTTTAATTATTTACACCGTTTATGTATTTATTGTAGGTAACGTTAGTGTTGCTCCACTGCAATAATATAGTAGAATCTCCTGTCTTAATATTTTGTCAGCATGGCCATAAATAGCCATGATGGGCGTGAAAATATCGGCTATGTCAACTCGTCTCATCTGGCTCTGGTGGTGAATTCCTCACTACGCAGGCGCTGGCCGAGCTACCATTATGTTCCAATATTATACACTGTCAGCTGATCAGCATCCAACAATCAGCCTCCAACATCTCCAGTTTTTTTCTTTTTAACGACAACATAGCTTAACCCTGCCGTGCAGAATGAACAGACAATTCAAATATGTATGCACACTACACAGTTCAAATAATTACCCCTCCAATGAAATTATTTATTTGTTTCATTTTTTTATAGTAGAATTCCCAAAAGTTATGTGTGAAGTTGTACGATATGTATTTATTTATTATATTGCATGTAATGTGTCTTACTAATAAATCTCCTGTCAGAGTAAACAACCATACAGTATTATATTATTTGTCCTCTGACTTCGCGTCCGTGCTCAGCAGAGTTAATTAGATATTTAGACACCAGAACAAGCCGTTCTAAAGTATTTTTATTTTGAAATATGCATTTAAATGCAGTGTCAACATTTAATCACACTGCAGAATGACGATGTAAAAGAATAATGAAGACTGAAGGGCCGTTCGAAAAGTATTAAAGCAGTGACGGTCTTGAGACGGTCGGTCAGACGTCAACGACTCCTGTCACTCCTCAATCCTCATCCTCGTCCCAGCCCCCAGGGATAGGCAGCTGTGTTCCCAGGATGTTGAAGATCTCTGTGATTTAGTTATTAATTGATCTATTGTGTGTGTTCTGGAAAATCAACAGACATCACTAGTAATTGGTTAATCGTATACGTTAATCGTTGAGTTTGTCAGCTGAGATATTTGTCGTCTGACACCAGGTATCTTCCCAGTACAACACCAGTAAGTAGCATACAATACCGGTACTACTTCCCTAAGTGGAACATAATTCTTCTCTCTCTCTCTCTTCTTGGTATTTTCAGATGCTGAGACAGACATGGGCCTCATACAGTATCAGTTTTGGATGTATTGGAAAAGAATGATTCTGCTTTTCAACCATTATAACGTAGCATTTTAACTTGTTTTTAAGTTTTGTGAATTCGTGTGAAACATACACAAGTCTTTTATATTTTCCATAATAAACTATTCTTCAGATTAACCCCCAGTAGTTACCTGCCACTCCAACAATCATGAAGATTGGGGAAAAGCCTGGGAATGGTTTGTTTTGGGTTGGAAAACAATTATCAAAGATGCAAAAATTTGGAAACCCATGCACAATTTTTGCTCAGATTTTTTAAGTATGAGAGGCAGTACATGTTCAAAATTGGAAAATCTTTCAAGAATTAACCAAACCTAACCAGGTATGAGGTATTCATCAATCTTAACCAGTGTGTTAAGTGCTATTAACCTCCCATTTCCCAGGCTCCACAATATTGGTAGATGGGTTGGGGCTATCTCCCAGACAAAGCATTTCCTTATGAAAGCAGTCAAAATTAGTAAAATTACAGCTGATAATATCAAACAAATATATTTATACACTGTACAGTACTATGAAATTCTATTGCAACAACTATTATATTAAAAAATTCCTAGAATATTAATGATAGCCGATGAAACAAATACTGTACAGGCGTACTTATTGAGGGGAGTAGAACATTACAGCAGTCTCCATAAAGACATAAAATCTTTTTGTTTTGTCCAGCATAGGAAACTCTAATTAATCATATTGCCAGGTATGCTACAAAGTGGTATTTATACCTCCTAATGCTAGCACTGAATTCTTTCCATTCTTCCATTTCCTCACAATGGTATTGGTCTGCTCTTTTGTCTCTGGGTCTACAAACTTATATGTGTGGTTCACTTTTAAATGGTTATACAGGTATCCTTCTTCATAAATAAAGAAGGTGTAAGGTTATTCAACATTCAGGTGTGAAGGTTATTCCAGGGAGAATTCACCATTTAGTAATTGTTTATGATGTATCTGAGTTTTGTTCAGCTGGCATCATAAATAATATTCCTGTTTGCACCAAACACCCACTGATTTCATAAGAAAGGAAACAACTTGGGCAAGATGAAAAACATATATGATTTTCTGGTTTGATAGCTAAATAAGTAAATCAGGTATGTATTTGTAATTAATGGAATCATTAGATGTCACTATGAATTGATGGTGTATCATATATTGGAATGCAAAAAAAAAAAAAAAAAAAAAAAATTAGACAGTATAATATTCCTCCATAAAATACTGATAAACTACCACATTTTCATAAGCATAAAGTGAAGGAGAATTGCATTAGAGGACAAAAACTAGAGTTCTTAGTAATGTTACAGTATTTGGGTGACAAAGAAGATGGAAGGAGAAAATACCTAAGCACTGGTGATTGAAGAAAAGACACTTAACTCAGGAGCCTTCTGGGGTGGGTGGGGAGGGTATTGTTTTGGTGGGAAGGAACCCCTTCTGAAAGCTAGCAGTATGACCACAATGCCACTGGATATACAATACTAATTTACACTAAATATAGCCTATTACCACCACCACCAAAAAAAAAAAATTATAGCAGGAAAGCACTGCACAGAAGCTGTGTAGCTCACTATCAAAAAATATTTTGGCTTAACTAAAATGTAGGTATTTTGATAGGAATCTGTTGAAGTTTTTTTTATTTTGATTGTGCATTACAGTTGTTATTCAGTGCAATAGTTGAAAACTTTGGGGATTAGCCAGATAAAAAAAAAACATTTAATATTGTATAGGCCAAGGCCTGTATGCAATACAGTACAGTAAGTGTGTAATATGTGATGAGACAGTGGTAGCAGATTATGTGACAAGAAATTCAGTAAGAATATATTTTATAAGAAACTTAGTACGTGTATACTGTACAGTATGCTGCATGACAGTATAAGATGAATGTGTAAAGTAGCCTACCGGTATTGACGTACAGACCTTGTAGTACGAGCTGGTGAGGGAGGTGGGGGGGGGGAGGGTTGCCGGGCCACCTAGTTGTACAGTAAACTCAACACAACACTGGAGTGAACCACACCTAGGCACCTCCTTCCCCTCGCAGTCACTCAGTGTGGTGCAGGTGCGCGTAGTGGATGGTCGCTAAGTTACCGTATACTGAGGACCCGCTCTCAACCCCTCCCACCACACCCGTCATGCCCACACCCCGCACCGTAACTCACTCACTTGTTGGGTGTTCCTCTCACACCTATATACCCAAGTGACTCTTCTCATACACCAGCCTGAGTGAGGAAGGAAGGAAGGATTTCTTTACTTGACTTTAGATCATCACGAGTTTGCTTTGTGTGTATGTGTAGCGGAAAGTGACACTTAGAGCTGATCCGGGTAAGTGTTACATTAATTAATAGTTCGTCTTGTGCATGTGGCTGTCTTAAGATGCCAATATGACCTCAACCCCATCAACTTCGAGGGCAAAAGATAGATACTAACTACTCATCTCTCTTTTGTGTGTGTGTACTGTTAACATTCGCTACTCGCAAATTCGCAATCGTATACCAAACAGGAGGTTTGTGGTGCCCGTGTCATAGGCACAGGAAACATATGTGCTCCACAGTGTCTTGATGCTTAGTTATCTTTCATGGTAGCGGATAAGCTTGTTAGCAAGTAGTAATTGTGTAGCATCAGGAGGGCTTGTATACGAGAATGATATTCTCACATGAATTTGTTTCAGTATGAAAATTAAGAGTTTCCCCCATTCACAGTATTTACGTATTGGAAGGATTGTGTGCTGTTTTATGCTATAAAATTGTTCTAATATATTATTTACATTCGTTTGCACAGTTACGTTATACTACCAGATGTATCACACTTCGGAATTATATGACTGTCAGTGACTCATGTCTGTGCCTTCTTGGAGCCTACCGGTACTTTAACGAGTTGACTGAAAATTGGCACATCCACAAATCCAACTATTCTGGCAAACGTGACGTTATTAGATTTGTGAGTGTATAGTGTAATTTACCTTGATTTGCTTTATTATGTACAAGGAAGTTATAAAATAAGATGAGGAGCTGGTGCATTTTCGAATCTAGCCTACCATCGACGACTGTGAAAGTGGCCTCCAGTCTATATTGAATTACCATACCCTACGTAATTGACTCAGTAATTCGTAACTACTTGTCCTTTTTTCATCAAATACTATCACAGCGTTACTTGACTCATACAAAACAAATAAACAATGTAGTTACTCGACCAGATAGTACTTTGTAGTGTATTGGTGGTTAAAGGGCCTCCTTTAGCCTTTTGGTTAAATACACTTTTGGAACATTAGAGCTCCTTGATTCCTCGAAAACAGGACCGGATGAACAAAATTGATGGTGCCCTGTTGCTTGAAATAGTTTGGTGGAATCAGTTGCTCCAGATTTATTAACAATGTACTACACCCTTAAACACACTTCCAATGACTGGGAATAAGGCCACTGCGTTCATTTTCGCCTGAGAACCAAACTTAAATGTTTCGACAACCAGTCAGCAGATCTGTCATGTGTCTCCCACGGTTGAATGAACAGTAATTAGTGCTGTCTGGTAACTACAGTGTACTTGTTGTGGTGGCTTTCTTATTGTGATTACTCTCTCTCTCTCTCTCTCTCTCTCTCTCTCCGTTGATGATTGAAGTTCCTGAGCTCGGCTTTTGTTTACTTTAGTTACTTTAGTTTAGTTATTCTACTTGGTGGAACTGTTACAAGAATGAAATGTTGGCACTCATTCTGGTTTGCATTAGGGAACAACTTTAAGAGCTTTGTGCTCTTGATGTGTGAGTAGCAGTTGACCTGGGACACGGGCTTCATGAACCCGATGTAAAGTATCTGGGAAAAAATCGAGGTCGGGGGGCTTACTAATGATCGTAATTAGGATAATTTAGACCAGCTTCCAGCCATTATTTATAATTATCAAGGGACAAAGTGAGACAGTGGGACTTTCAGGACCTTACTTAAATCAGTATTAAATCTTGGAGAATTAGTAGGGTATGTATGATGTGAACACAGGAAGTGGGTTAGGTGTATGATGGCCAGGTTTACCAGATCATTGCGTCACAGTAATCTAAACGATACAGTCCCTGGCAATGGTTGGCTGTTGGATCGTTCATTTTGTGGTGAATTGCAACAAAGCTTGACTTTCAAGGTGTAGGTAGTGACCACAAGCACCGAACTGATCACGTACCTTAAGATGTGATAATATGTTCCGAGATTATTACTTCTTGAGATACCACTGCTGCTGCTGACCTTGACTTGTTCCCACACAGCCCTACAACAGTTTCCACAGTTGTCCAAAAATGTTAGGGAGGTGTTTCCTAACCCATACTCTGGTGACATATTGTCATTTGTTTATCATCTCCCGTGCCCATGCAAATCAGATTCACATGTAATGTATAGAACTGAAAACAAGACACGGTTTCAACAAGTTGTAAAATATCTCGAACACTAGTAGATTACTGTCAACTTGGTTGATTGAACTTGATTCTGTTTTGGATAGGAGAGTAGGAGAGCTTTGTCTTTTACAATGAAGCCTTGAGTGGCCGATTTGGGACCAAAGCAGCTCGACGGTTCTGTTGAAGAGACCCCAGTGATATTCCTCTCATGTTTGGGTTCAATTGGACTTTTCTATAAAACAGAGACAATGGACTGGTCTCACACAGTCCATTAGTCTTCGTACAAAGCTGGCCAATGATGTAATTTATGAAGAACAGGTGATACAGAAGAGGTCCATTCAGTGTCCATGTAATCAAGTAATCAATATAGTGATGGTCCGTAACGTAGTTCACAAAGACAAAGTAGAGGTGGCAAGTATGTTGTCACTCACTTTCACTTTATTGATGGTGTTTTTAGTCAGGTGTGAGACCCTCCTTGAAGGTGAAAACAAGACAAAGTAGTGAATGGGAGCGTCATCAGGGCTCTGACCCTCACTCCCTGCATCTCCAAAAATCGTGCTGCCTCTAAACTTCTGTCCCTTCTATACACCATTGACTCTGACAGTGAAGAGTGCTATTATACATGTGACGTTGTATACAGTTGCAGTTTGTGTACGTAAACAGAAATGTACATTTTCTTAAAATTTACACAGTTTACTATGTTCTGCATTACTGAAGGCAGTGGCAGAGGCAAACTTTCTGGATGTAAATGTACCAAATATAAAAATATGTATATATATTCTATTCTTTGTATGCGAAAGAAGCGATAAAAAATACTTTAAAAAATGTGAGCAACCACAAATACGATGGCTGGGGGAAAAATTAAAGTCATGGATGTTAAGGCACGACTTGAGTAAGAACAGCTTCGTCGGTCCAGTTCCAGAGAAGATCACCAGACTTGTGCAAGGTGGTGGTGGTGGTGGTGGTGGTGACAGTGGTGGTGGCGGCGGTAGTAGTGGTGGTGACAGTGGTGGTGGTAGTGGTGGTGGTGGTGGAGTAGAGGCTGGGGTCTTGCAAGATGCTTCACGGACACCAGTGTGAGTGATGTAATGTAACCTTCTCCCCCCACCACCACCACCTCCTCCTCCCATCCATCTTCCGTCATCGAGAGGAAGGAGGTGACCCAAATGTTCGAGTACTGCTATGCTTGATTCTGTTTGTTTGTTTGTCTGCTATACGTGAAGATTGATGGTGGTCGTGATGGGTGAGTTTATAGGAATCACACACACACACACACACACACACACACTCACTCACTCACTCTCTCTCTCACTCACTCACTCACTCACACACACACACACACACACACACACACACACACACACACACACACACACACACACACACACACACACACACACATGCCAGCCAATTAGATGTTGTATGCTGATAATCGGGTACGGTCAGAAAACATTAGCGAGAAAAAAATGAAAGTTATAGTAAAAGAAAGAGTCCAAGGTTCTAGCAGGTCTTCTTTGTGGCACTATGGTGGGAATGTTAGGAATATGCCAAGCCCTTTCCTATACCATCAAACTGTTGGGTAGGCTCGTTTCATGGTCTGATTTGTCGCGTTTTTCGATCTTGGTCTCGATTTTGTTTCTGCGCTTTCGTCCCTCCACTCTAATAAGAAGATTTAGGGCTTTATCGACTCATGGTGTTGGTCATTAAGGGGGAAGTTTTGTGTTGGTAATTCTGGAGCAATTGAATCCTCCACACTATTCCAAGCAACAGAACACCATTATTCTTGCCCCTCTGGTCCGGTTTCCTGGCATACTTTTTTGGAGGAATCAAGGCACTCCAATGTACCAAAAAAGAATTAATTACCACCTTAAGGCAGTCAAGTCTAGTTACATCAACACATCTTCCCCCAGCCTACCCTCCTCATTTGTGATATACGTTTTGTTCTGGCCCAGTACAGTCTCCCCTCCCCCTCTTTTCATCCATTCATTCATAGATATACATAAGATGGTAATATACTCGTGTTTTCGGCCCACTGAATTAAGGCTACCGATTCCTCTCAACTCTTCAAAGCAACACATCAACTAAACTTAATGGGGAAATTTGATGTTGGTAAATCTGGAGCAAATGATTCCTCCAAACTATTCCAGGCAACAGAACACCATTATTTTTGTTCGTCTGGTCCTGTTTCCTGGCATATTTTGGAGGAATCAAGGCACTCCAATGTAACAAAAAAGAATTACTCCCTTAAGCCTATTAGTATACACAGTTTCCTTTGGGTAATTTCAATAATGGGTTTCCTCCTCCAATTTTTGCCATTACCCCTTGAGTCCTCCACTTAATTCATGTGTAAAATAAAAGGGAAAGTTATGCATATTTATAGAGGATAATTTTAAAAGACACAGTAGTTCAAAATGGCTTTCATGATGGATAATTTTAAACCCTTGACCCTATTATTCCTATGTGATGATAAAAGTACTGAAAAGTTACTGTTATGTGTATCTCTAAACTAAAGAAAACATCCGTAGGTAATAATAATAATAATAATAATAATAATATCATCACATACCTTATATCATACAACACAATCACTATTACCATCATTACAGTATTATTATTATTATATATTATTACAGTATTACCCGGTACAGTATTATTATTATTACAGTATTATTATTATTCCCCCTGGTAGTGACAGGGGGAATTATAATAACAATAATAGTAATAATAATAATAGTAATAATAATAATGATAATAGTAATAATAATAATAATAATAATAATAGTAATAGTAATAATAATAATGTCACATACCTTACATCATATGCAACACAATCACTATTACCATCATTACATTACGTGTGTATTGGGAGTGACAGGGATTTTCCACGTTTCTCTCGCTGCAGTTGAGTGACAGTCTCGTAGGCCGTGACGTACTGTATTGTATGTATGTGTGTGTGTATGTATGTATGTGTGTGTGTGTGTTGGGGGGAGGGGGGGGGGATTGTTGTAGAAATGAAGCGTACGGTATGTGAGTGCGTGTGTGTGGAGGGTAACAGGCAGGGCGTTCTGGTGTTGCGTATATATGTAACAGTTGTGTGTCCATGTTACGTTGTGGTGGTGGTGGTGGTGGTGTAAACTTTTCACATACACACACACACTGCCATCCAGCTATATAGTCTCTCTCTCTCTCTCTCTCTCTCTCTCTCTCTCTCTCTCTCTCTCTCTCTCTCTCTCTCTCAAAGCCGAGGTATACTGTAGTTAAAGTTTGTATATATATTGGCACAGTTTTGAGGATTCGGTACCTTGCAATAATTCAGTGAGGACTTGCCTATCATAAGTCCACCTTCACGGTACAGTACTCAGAAGGGGAGTGTATGGAGGCAGTGTGGTGTGTAGCTCATCTCCCTTCCCACTTGTGTGTGTGTGTGTAACCTGCTCTTTTCTCTCTCTCTCTCTCTCTCTCTCTCTCTCTCTCTCTCTCTCTCTCCTCTCCACACATATACATACATACATAGTGTACGTACATATATTTATATCATCAGCCTTGACTTACTCACCTCTCTCTTTTTTTTTTTTTTTTCTTTTTACTAGAACCTGGATTATTGTAGTTGGTGTCGTGTCAGTCTCCCCTCTGATGCAACTTTCCCCTCCTCTCCCATCCCTGCTTCTTCCCTCCCCTCCCTCCCCCCTCTGTTCACGGTCCTCTGCCGGTGAGTAAAGTAGTATAGGACTCAGAGAGAGAGAGAAGAGAGAGAGAGAGAGAGAGAGAGAGAGAGAGAGAGAGAGAGAGAGAGAGAGAGAGAAAGAGAGAGTTTAAAGTAAATAAAACAGGTAAACACTGTACTCAAAAACACCTCTCGCTCTCAGACGTTATATTTGTTTGTTTGTCTCTCTATACATCCATTAATTTATCTTCATACATAATTATCAGTGTGCCTATATATAAGTTATTCTATTCACGTATTACTCAATCAATTAATCCATTAGCCTATACCTTTATCTATCTATCTAGTTATCTACCTCACACATTATTGATCCACGTGGTGACCTGCCTGCCATTGCCTCCCATCACTCAGTACAGACGTCAATACAATGCCCCATAGCTTATAGTTTATACCTCCTTCATTCCTCTCACAGTTTCTCGCTTTCGAATCAATCCCTCGCTCTATCTTCTTGACTTTTTGACCTGTACTTATCACTGATGCGGTTGGGTTGTGTAATCTCTCACTCCCCTCCCCTCCACCCCCTTCCCCACCCTTTGCTTTGGTTCCCTGCCCCCTCCCCTCAATGTATCTCTTTCCTATCCATCTAACCTTCTGATCTGGTTCCCCTCCCTTTTATATGTACCTTCCCTCTCGTCTCATCCTCATTTCCCATCTCCTTGTTATTTTTTATACACACACACACACACACACACACACACACACACACACACACACACACACACACACACACACACACACACACACACACACACACCACACACACACACACACACACTCGCGCACTTTGGTCCCCTTCCCTCCTTTTGGTTGGTTAGTGAACAATAAAAAAAAAAATAATAATAATAATAATAACTGATTTTGGTCAAACTTAGCAGGATGTTAGACAATTTTAACATTTTGGTGGATCCAGGTTAAAAAAAGTCAAGGTCAGGAATGAATATAATTAGCATTTACCGTAATTAGTAAAAGTGAGTATGAATTATGGGTTGCGAAGGTATGGCATCCATCGAGTGCCCTTGTAGTTCCCTCTGGTCGTTTTAATAGGTCTGTCTCCCTCCTGGTCGCCCCACACCCTGTAACCCCCCGCCTCCTACTCAAGCCCCTCCCTTAGTGAAGCTACTGTCATCTACTCAAGCCTCCTCCCTTACTCAAAGTACCTTTCCCTATATTTATACCTCCTTTTCTACTATAAACCACTTGTCTCCTATCAAGGCTCCCTCCACTATAAACCCCACCATCCATCCAGTCCCCTCTGACCCTGGGGGCCGCCTCTTGTGTTCCTATCAACGTCAGAGGCGCGTTATTACTGCAACTTTCATCTGGGGGACTCGTAATAGCAGCAGCAGCAGCAGCAGCGAGCGGCGGCGGCTGGCGCAATTAGAGTAATGGTAGCAGGTGGTGATGGGGTGTTCCGGTGAGGCCAACCTATATCTGTGTTCAGGCCTCACATCATGCACTACACCCTCCTCCTACACTCAGTTCTTGTACACCGGCCCTAGTTACTCTCAGTTGTTCATTAAGACTGATTCGTGGCAATCAACTTTACAGGGTTATTGATCCCATGGCATGGCTCAGTAAAATCGTCTGGTGTTATCGTAGTTTCTCGTTGTATTCCAGGGCCTTAGTAATTCAGAAATTTTAATGTATGTTTGTTTGTTAAGGATTTACGAAATGGGAGAGTTTGCTTCACTCATTCTTGATTTTGCTTCCATGATGGTGCGTGGACTGGTTATTACATGTACACGATACTCTGGGCGAGCGTGAGAGCAGCTAGGGTAAAATTATATAGGAGTTCCCACCCAGACAGTCACGTTACTCTCACTCTCTATACACACTGCTGGAGCAAGGCAACGAAACGGACGCAAAACCTATATACATATCCAACGGAATACTTTGTGGCTTTTGTTTTTTCACTAAGCTTGATCCTTGTCTAGTGGATTAAGGGAATGATGAGATAATAATAATAGAGGTTCTAGTCAAAAAAAAAAAAAAAAAACGAGAGGTGAGTCAGTCAAGGCTGATAATATAAATATATGTACGTACACTATGTATGTGTGTATGTGTGTGTGTGTAGAGAGAGAGAGAGGAGAGTTTTGGGAAATCAAGAGCAGCTGATTCCTCCAAAATATTTCAAACAACAACAACAACAAACCATCAATATTTCTGTCTGTTTTATCACGTCTCGTCTTTTTTTCCATCTCATCTGTTGTGTTGGCTACATGCATGACAGGTGTAAAATTTCACCGATACGAGAAATCTATACATTCCATGGATTCTTTTTTTTTTTTTTTTTTTTTTTTTTTTTTTTCTGTTCACTTTTATTCGTCATCATTCCGTCACAGTGCACAGGTAACACACACACTCCCATGATGTTACAGAGGAGGATGGATGACGTGATATGATGTACAGGGGTGTTATGGAGAATGTGTTTGTGTGTGTGTGTGTGTTTGTAATATTAACAGAAGAAGAAATTGGTCACGTGTTGTATTACTGTTGATGAGGTTTTTACGTTTTCTCATTGTTTTCTCGTATTCGCTTACACTTTTCTCTCTCTCTCTCTCTCTGTCTCTGTCTGTCTCTCTCTCTCTCTCTCTCTCTCTCTCTCTCTCTCCTCTCTCTCTCTCTCTCTCTCTCTCTCTCTCTCTCTCTCTCTCTCTCTCTCTCTCTCTCTCTCTCTCTCATCTCTCTGTCTCTCTCTCTGTCTCTCTCTCTGTCTCTCTCTCTGTCTCTGTCTCTGGCTCTGTCTCTCTCTCCTCTCTCTCTCTCTCTCTCTCTCTCTCTCTCTCTCTCTGTCTCTCTCTCTGTCTCTCTCTCTCTCTGTCTCTCTCTCTCTCTGTCTCTCTCTCTCTCTCTCTCTCTCTCTCTCTCTCTCTCTCTCTGTCTCTCTCTCTCTCTCTCTCTCTCTCGTTCTCTCTCTCTCTCTCTCTCTCTCTCTCCTCTCTACTCCTTCTCTCTCTCTCTCTCTCTCTCTCTCTCTCTCTCTCTCTCTCTCCTCTCTTCTTTTACTGTACAAGAGAAACTGTATTGTCGGAAAAGCATTCAGGTAGGTAGGTATTATGTATAGTATTTTTAAATGTAAGTTGTTTTAATAACTTTTTATTATCACGTAACATTACTAATATCATTTTTGCTAATATATATTCTTTTCTCAAGGACTTCTGAAAAAAAAAATATGTATGCTTGTTTTTTTCATATCAGAGCAGGAGAAATTATTGTTAATGATATTTATAATATATATATTTTGAAAGAAATGTGTTGAATGTGTAGGCTGCATGCAGATTTCACAATTTTACACAACTCAGCATATTCTTAGCCAACAACAGACCGGGGTGGAGCTGAGGTTGAGGTGCATGGCAGTGTGGTCAGTGTATGTATAACGTACTAGGCTCATAACACAGACGTCAAGGTTCACGTAACTCGTATATATATATATATATGACAGGAACGGGGCAGTGATTTATTTATACAGAATATTAGAGGGATTCCATAATATATATACTCTCAATGGTGGTGTTGTATTCAGAGTATCCTTTACTGTGTTCTCTCTCTCTCTCTCTCTCTCTCTCTCTCTCTCTCTCTCTCTCTCTCTCTCTCTCCGCTGCTGAAGAACAAAATATAGTAGATATATAGGTTTCTATCCAAATTAAATATATCCATGTTAATTCTGAATGTATTTGGTTATAACTATATTTGCATGAATCAAAGAATAAAAAAGTTCTGAAGTTCATATTGGTGTAATAATTATGTCAAGGTGTTGAGCAAAAAACAGAGTAACAATCAAGTGAATAATAGATGATGTCAGGTAAATACTACATTTGCACACTTCATCCATCCAATTGCCTTCATTGCATCATTCATATAATATTAAAAATTGCAATGTTTATGTATTTACAGGAGCCTTGTTTGGCAATAATAATGATATGTCAGATGTCTCTATAATTATTGCACTCATCTCCTTTGTTGTGATACGAGTGGAAGATAAAGAGATGATTGGTGTTACTGAATAATGAATCCGTGTGTACCAGTGTTTGTTGCTTCATATACTGACGATTGGAGAGTAATAGTTTAGGTGGTAATTCACTTTTATTACATTGGAGTGCATGATTCATCCAAAGTAGCCTATGCCAGGAAACAGGACCAAATGAGCAAAAATAATGGTGTTCTGTTACTTGGAATAGTTTGGAGGAATCAGTTGCTCCAGATTTACCAACACTGTATTTCCTCCTTAACTCCATTCAGCATCGTAAGTCCTATTTCAGATGAATGGAAAGGATGAAAAGAGAAGTTAGGAAGAGAGAGGTCATGAAGGCAAAGGGAATAAAGTCAGAAATGGAGAGAAGGGGAAGAAAGGGTGATGAGAGGGAATGTAGGCAGGCACAGCTAAAGTGATGAGAGGGAAATGTAGGCAGGCACAGCTAAAGTGATGAGAGGGAAATGTAGGCAGACACAGAGCTAAAGTGATGAAAGGGAAAGGTAGGTAGGCACAGAGGTAAAGTGATGAGAGGGAAAGGTAGGTAGGCACAGAGGTAAAGTGATGAGAGGGAAAGGTAGGTAGGCACAGAGCTAAAGTGATGAGAGGGAAAGGTAGGCAGGCACAAGAGCTAAAGTGATGAAAGGGAAAGGTAGACAGGCACAGAGCTAAAGTGATGAGAGGGAAAGGTAGGTAGGCACAGAGCTAAAGTGATGAGAGGGAAAGGTAGGTAGGCACAGAGCTAAAGTGATGAGAGGGAAAGGTAGGCAGGCACAGAGCTAAAGTGATGAAAGGGAAAGGTAGGTAGGCACAGAGCTAAAGTGATGAAAGGGAAAGGTAGGCAGGCACAGAAAAGTCAGATCCTTTATTCTGGTCGTTGCCCAACCTTTACCTCCCTTGCTAATTTTCTTATCACACGTGACATGGGAGCAAGACAGGAAGTGAGTGTAGGGAATGATGGTAGGGGAGGAGGGGAAGGAAGGAAGGGGGTCACTGGAGTTCACCACCACAAACAACAAAACACCAGCTCTACCAACATCATCACCATCACCATTATCATTATAGTTATCACCAAAAAAAACAGCTCAACCAACATCACCATCATCATTATTATCATTATAGTCATCACCAAAAAACCAGCTCAACCAACATCACCATCATCATTATTATTATCATTATCATTATCACCATCGTCAATCTGTCACCCCAGTAGTCTTTTCATTAAATCTCTTTCAGTGAACACCTATTATCCTACCAACCCATGTTTTGTTTTGTTTTTCTCGCCAGGATGAAATAGTTTTGTAATAGTAATGTTACCTGTAGTTTGTATACTCTTTTACTATCGTTACTTTACAGTGGCACATCACGACGATAGATTTTGATTTGTCCTCTTTTTTGCCAACTTAATTCACGGTGTTGGAATCTAGTAAATTTTAATATATAAGAGATGTGTTATATTTGTCATTCTTTGTTTCAATAATTAGTACCGTATAGCTGGTGTCCATGTGTGTGTGTGTAGTTTTGTTTTGAGACGAGACCTGGCCATCTTCTACCTTACGAACTGCATCAATCATACCTTCTGTAGCTGGTGGGTGGATATTGTGTTGTGGGTTGCATGTGTGCGTGTTTGCTTTTATTATTACTGAATTGCCTTCTGTAAGCACACACACACACACAATACTACATACAGCTAAGCCGTCCTTATCTCACACACACACACACACACACACACACACACACACACACACACACACACACACACACACACACACACACACACACACATACACATACACACACTATGCATTATGATCACTGAATACGGTGCATGTAACTGTATAACCCCAGGAAACTTGTCAATAAAACACAAAGTAATAATTATAGTGTATACCCCGTACTCTATATATTTTGAAAGAGAGAGGTTTAAAAGTGAATGTCCATCGTGTTCTCTGTATGGAAATTAGCAAAGCAGGAAAAGTCTCCGTCACTGTGAAAGTCATTTATGTTTCAAGTATGGCGACTTTCTACACTTTTTTGTTTTCAACTTTGCTAATAACACTGGCCACCTCATCATGCACCTCTTGTCCCACGCCCTCACTATCCGTCAACCCACACGCCCAACTCTTAGCAACACACCATCTCTGCCATAGTATTATATTTACCTGGGAACACTTACAATTAACCGTAAAAGTGACCCATTGAAAAAGTATGTATGCAGATAATTGAGAGAGAGGAGAGAGAGACACCTCCTTGGATTCATTTCACTGAACTGATGTATCCTTTTGGGGATGTATGTCATCTGTTGTGGACGAATTGAAGGGCTATATACTCATTCCACCAAACTGTTTACTAGTGACGTATATGTTTATGTAGTATAGTTTGAAGGAATAGTCAGTCAGTCTTCTCAATTAACTGCATGTCAACAAAATTATAACCCCGTTAAAATAAGATAAACCGTATATCCATCATCATCATCCGTCCCCAAGAAAAACCCTATTAACACACAAAGGAGTTTAGTGCATCATTGTTCTCGTGTCCAAGGCATTGTAATATGAAGTAATATAATATAATATGATATAGTACCCAACTTGCATATATCTCATCCCAGTGTTGTTGTTGTTGTTGTTGTTCCCTGTGGTGGTGGTGGTGGTGGAGTCTGTGTAGGGAAGGGGTATAGTATAATTAATAAATGTGTTGCCACTTAATTAAGGATGAGTATACTTTTGGTACATTGGAGTGTCGTGATTCCTCCAAAGTATGCCAGGGAACAGAACCAGATTAGCAAAAATATTGGTGGACTGTTGCTTTGAATTGTTTGGAGGAATCAGTTGCTCCAGATTTACCAACATTGTACTACCACCCCTTTAAAGTATCACCTTTTATATTTACATCAGAAGAATTATAATAACCCGAAAATAATTAATCACCCTGTGAATACATTTCCAAGCGGTCGAAATTTGCTGTGGTTTTTGTCCTTGGGAGCGATAATAATAAGTGAAGTTGTGTGGTTGTGTAAATGTGGAGTCAACGGTGTAGGATGCTGCATGTGGTACTGCATGTGTTAGTAATATAATCAGTTGTGTTCCGTATCCACACCCTCTCTCTGGATATCGAACCATGCAGTGGAATGAATCTCAGAAAACCATTTGAGTTTGAGCCTCGATATTCTGTATTTTGCGATGGGGGTTAAAGAGAACAGAGGTGTGTAGAGAGGTGGGGTTGGAGAGGGCAGAGGTGTGTTGGTGGTTTGTGGTAGGGTTGGGGAGGATAGAGGTGTGTTGGTGGTGTTTGGTGAGGTGGGGTTGGAGAGGGTAGAGGTGTGTAGAG
>JAWQEG010001058.1:20000-37500 GCA_033782935.1 Petrolisthes cinctipes
TTTCTTGTTGACTGCATCTCTCGACTTAATACTCTTATTCAGAAGAAAGTTCTGCATCTTACATAATATGAGATTACATCAGGAGGAAGCTGTACCAGGTTTGATATATATGCAGTCAGATTCTTAAGAGCTCCTGGACCGGGTTTAAGTGTTTTAAGTCCATGATAACATGCAAACAAATTCCCCATTAGATGCATCTGCTGAAAGAAAGATTCCCTAGGTAGCATCAGCCCACCACTTCTGTCAATTTTCTCCATCCAAGTATTACCATTCTTTTAGGTCTTTTTTTCCAAGGAAAGGATATTGAGGAAACTTATGTGGAAGGAAGGCACCGAAATAGCGCAACCCTTCTGTTTCTGAGGCTGTTTCTAAGTTTAAATGTTAACATATTTGGTATGGCTCCTTGTCTTGATTATTGTCACTCTCATTCTGGCCAAGGACACTATAGGATCCCTGGTTCTGGCTGTCCTCGTCAGGTAAAATTGATAATATCATTGCTGATAGGCAAAGTTCATGTTCAAGTACATTATCATCATTATTCTTCAGACTGACAGAACTTTCACTATTGCGGAATGAACCTTCTGATAGGTTTACATCTACATTTTCTTTGTTTGTATTATATTTTTCACCGTCAACCCTTCTTCCTAGTAGAACATTTTTAATTTGTTGTTTCACTGATATCACAGAAGGATGAACATACAGTGTTCCCATCTGCCCGATACAAGCATTGAAATGTTCCAGTACATCTTAAATAAGTCTATGTGTTAGTGTGTACGATATGTTGTACTCCTTCCTAAG
Source organism: Petrolisthes cinctipes (assembly GCA_033782935.1). Classification (NCBI taxonomy): domain Eukaryota; kingdom Metazoa; phylum Arthropoda; class Malacostraca; order Decapoda; family Porcellanidae; genus Petrolisthes; species Petrolisthes cinctipes. Next base: position 20,799 of record JAWQEG010001058.1, read on the forward strand.
TAGTTTACTGAGATTTGACAGTGACTGGGATGAAATTATCAAGCCTTTTTCGAACTTATACAGGTTCTTAGCTCCACAAACTTTCAGTGATGATGCTATTTATTGCATGTCCTTGAGAATTTTATCTTGGGTTTGTAAATTCAATCCATATGCATTTCTCGACTGCTTAGCATCCACTGGAGTTAAATATATCAAACCATTCATTAGTTAGTTTGATGAACTGACTTGTGGCTTCCCAGTTCCTGCTATAAACCATGTTGTCCAATGTATTCTAAGGCAATAATAGTTGTCTCTGACAGTAACTGCGCCGCTAATTTCACATTCATCCTTTGTGCACCAGTCACTGTAATATGTTTGTCAGATAAACAATGAGTGATTTTAAGATCACTGACACTCTTCCTAACTATCGCTCTCACTGATTCAATTTTGACAAACTTTCCTTGTGATAATTCATAACCGTGATTGAGAAAATTGTTTCTAATGCATTTAAGCAAGTGAGGTGTATCAGCAAACACATAATCTCCCTGTTGGCAGCAGCTGGATTGGTGAATGATGTATTGCTAACATCAATGGCCAGGCTGTTCCATAGTTTTACATTTGTTGGGGCAAGATCATTTACCATAGCTAGAATAGGAAATCCCGCAGCTTCAACCTTGTGGATTATATAAAAAGTGTCTCTTTTGACATGTCACAATCAATATTATAAAATATCAGCTGTTTCCAAGACCCAACTAATCCTAATGCACAGAACTTTGCTTTTCGGATCATCAAGTATGTCTTCCCCCTTATCATAAGTCCACTCCTGTGCAATTCTACATTCATCAAAGGATAAAACACATAAGCGATGAGCTACATCCATGGATTTTTTTTTTCTTTTACAAAATATTTATGATTGGTTGTCAGCACACCTGGTAGAGGAATCCTCAATATTTCTCTTAAGTACTAATAAACCTTAGGACTTAGACACCGCAGTGGCAGCACTTTACAAATATCATCTTCCTGCCATCGAGTAATAGGTTTCCCAGTTACAACACAATTGACTACGGATAAAGACAAAATATTACTGAGGACTCTCCTGACACCTGCAATTGCTTGTTGCACAAATACCTTTATCTTTTCATATAATGTTGTATTTTCTTTCTCTAATTTTACATTTGTCAAGGGGAGCTCATATCTCCATCTTGACAGATTCAAGGTCTCTTTTTGCCTCCTCAAGCAGGTGCCGTAAATTGTTGTTAGTTGCCACTGCTTCCTGATGTTCCTGGCAGTCCTGCTAATCCATTATGTGTTCAAAGAGTCTTTTCCGTTTATTCTTTTCATTTCTAAGCTCCCTAGCAGGTGTTTCCGATAATTCGCCTGAAACTGATAATAAAAAAAATTTAGAGTGAGGAAAACGTCTAATAATCACTATATGTTCATTGCTATAAGAGAGATAGAGAGAGAGAGAGAAATGCATAAAGGGAGGGGAGATGAAGAAAGATATAGTGAGAGGTAAGAGAAGGAAGGAGAAAGGGAGGATGGGGAGAATATGAGGTATATGTAGAGAGAGAAGGAGAGAGCGAGTTACGTGTTGGAGGAAGGGAATGCGAGGAGTGAGGGAAGAAAGAAAGAGAGTAGGAAAGAGGAGAAGGACAGGAAGGAGAAGAAATGAAGAAAGAAGGAAAAGAGGGGAGAGTGTGGGAGGTGGAGGAAGGGAAGAGTGTGGGAGGTCGAGGAAAGGGAAAGTCAGATTAAGAGAGGGAGAGTCAGATTAAGAAAGAGGGAGAGGGAGATTGTTGCCTAACAGCATAAAGGATGATAAGTTTTCTCATCACTCACATATTGATATTTATGTATAATAATACCTTCAATTTCTATGTTTACTATCTTTTGATATCATTTACTGTTTTGGATAGCTTAGGATAAATGTGAAGCTTGATGGCAACAGTCACTGTTAATCTCCGTAAATACAACCCCACCTACACAGAGGTTTGTATGGGTGTAAAGGGCAGACATTAATAAGTTTTACTTTGTCAGTAACATATCCCATTGGTACACTCCCATCTTTATTAAGTTCATTAATTCACCACTCACGATAAAAGTAATTTAGTCCTGCTTAACATAAAATTTAGCATTATCCCAAAACATGCCTAATTTTCATCTATAATAACACATCAATTAAAAGTTTATTGAGCTTGCACAAACTAATTCTGTTTATGTGATTAATGAACTGTACTTACTATTGTAAATAGTAATAGCGGTACTGACCTTCGGATGTTGGTAAATGGAGAGTAGGAACATGTTCGGCTTGCAACTTCCGCATTTTCTTTGGCAACTACAAGCCAAGAAGCTCATATTTAAGGTTCCTCTCATATGAACTTAACTGAAAATGTGCACTGCATTATCTGAAGTAAAGTTGTCTTTCCTCTTGCATCGTTATATAAACTCTTTTCTAATGTTCTCTGTTTTGGGAAATGTATGAAAAGAGAGGTCTTTATATTCATCTTGTCATTTGTTGGCATTGCAACCTTCGACCCTACATAGATGCTTCCGCTCGTTCCTGCTGGCAGGACAGATGGGACGCCATCGGGGCTAACAAGCTCCATGGCATCCGCCAGTGCCTTTGTTTGTGGAGCTACAGCGGCCTGTCCAGCCGGTGGGAGACGGCTCTTGTCCGTCTCCGCATTGGCCACACACTGTTGACTCATGGCTTTTTAATGGAGAGGGCTTATCCTCTCTACTGTGTTTATGGTCTGGTCCCTCTGACAGTACGGCATCTTATTGTGGAGTGTCCCAGCTTTGGGAACCTTCGTCGTAGGCACCTCTCCGAGTATCGGGTGGGTAATGGTTCTCACAGTCTCTCCCAGGTGCTCGGGGAGGAGGCTTGTAGTGTGGGAGGGAACACCCTCTCCTATGCGGAGGAGGCTGGCCTCCTCCACAAGTTGCAAATTTTATTATATTTTTGTTTTTTGAAATAGTTCAACGTTTTTTTAATTTTTATCTTTTATATATCTTGCTTGAATTAGTCAGGTTCTTTTAGTATAAATGTGCCTTTTAGTTTATTTGTTCTTTTAATCATGTTGCCTATCCCTTTCGGGGTGGGGAAGTCTCTTTAGTTTGTGTAAATATTTTATTAATGATGTAGATGACTAATTTATGTTGGGTGGTGTATGACCATAGCTGTTGCGCCGCCAAATGCCTCATGGCATTTATAAATCAATCAATCCAAGATCAGGTGCACCACTCCCCCCCCAAAAAAAAAAAAAAAAAACACACACACACACACACAGCCCAGGAAGATATGCGTATCATCATCCCATCTGAGGTGTTCTGTAGAGGCCAGGGGGAAGAAGGTCAAATATCGCTTAGCCCACACATACACTACCCACACATTTACCCCCAGTGCTTCCTTATATTATCGTTGGATCCACGCGTACAGCCTCCAACCACACCACAACACCTATCGTACCTTCCTTGTTTTTTTCTCTCTTTGTTTACACTTCCATCATGGCCACCCCTACCGACACCCACTTCTCTCCAAACATATCCCTACCACACACCTCTGCCTCTCGTCCACACGCCACCACTCAAAACACTACTCTCCATGTACCTTACGTTCCTCCCTTCAGCCACGACGTACACGCCTGGTTCTTCCACCTGTAGGCTGTATGGCGGGGCCAAAACCTTACGCAAGACCAACGCTACCAAGCCATCATTTGTGCCCTTCCAAATGAGGTATTCTCTCCATCGTCACCACTCCTCCTCACCTTCAACCGACTCACGATATACGAATTTAAGGCCGCCATTATCTCAATCCACGGCATGACTACACAACAGTACCTCAGGGCATTGGTGGAAGTGCAGCTGGAGGGCAAGTACCACAGACACACCAACACCAACACACCACCACCAACACATACAAACTCATCCATAACCCCCCATACTTACAGCACACCAGCAACACCTCTCACCTACACCACAGTTCAACATCACCCCGCCACTAACACAACCACACCTTACACCACAACAGCTCTCCTCTTTCGCACAACATGTGCAAACTTGCAACCACAACATGGACACATTCGGCACACCATACTCACAACACCCACGCCACCAACACCAATGGACGTCACCATCCCGCCTACCTCCACCAGCGCCGCGTCATACACCCACTATTGTCTGACCACTCTTTATTAAAATGTGGTTTGGGTGGGGTCGTGCGGGACCAGTCACCGTTTACACCGCGCCACGTTTCTTAAACTAGCGATTCGTAGCTTGTCTGATATAATGTAAAATACCCGAACACGTAACAAAACGATTTTATAATATATACTTAAGTATGTCAATGACAAATAAACTTGATAATGCAACGTTTTTATGTAATAATATAGAAATGTGGCATACACATTTCACAGTGGTGCTACGAATATGTTGCTACTTTTATTTGACATTCATCATAGTTCTAAGTTGGGTATGTAATGCAACAATTGTGTTTATAATACTTTATGAAGAAATGGAAGTGATATATATACTCGTTCCTTAATAAAAAATAAATGTTAAAACTATCATGAGCGGAAATACCCATCACTCCCAACACCTGGAACACGGTACATATGTATCTCCTGGGAGGTAATTAACAGGGCAGGGGAGTATTTAAACTTCTGTCAAGTGCTCCCACTGTCCATTTTCCATCTTGACTCTGACACGATGGCAGCTCAGCAAACATGCTCCCACCTTCATAGTCAAGCCAAGGAAATTGTCTTCAGAGTAAGCCAGTATTTTGTACAGGAGAAGGAGAATGGAGGATGTCAATAAGGCTATTTGCAGAACAGCCGCAGCAACAAACCTCAGCAAAAGGAGAATCGAAACCATACGCAGAGAAGCAAAAGACTTAGAAGAAAACAACTCTCCAAAGTTTACGTTTCCCAAGAATAAGAAAAGTGCAACGCCTGTTGCATACTTCTTCGATGATTTTAATGAAGGTGTGCTATGCAGAACTGTTCTCAGGTTTTATGAAAGGAAAGAAATCCCTACACTTGAAACAATTTATGCAGAAATCAAGGAGAAACTGGCTTACCATGGCGGGCGAGAAACACTAAGGAAAACGTTAAAGAAAATACGATTTAATTATGCAAAATTTGATGGAAGGAAATTCCTGAAGGAGCGCAACGACGTAGTTTCGGCAAGGTACCACTTCTTGGAAGAAATGAAGACCTTTACACGTTCTGAGAAACACATCGTTTACTTGGATAAAACCTGGCTCCACCAGACCTATACTATTTCAAAGTGCTGGGTAGACATCACATCAGACAAGGCTGAGGGTATCTGAGTACCGACAGGGAAAGGTGGACGTTGGATGATACTTCTTGCAGGAACTAATGATGGATTTGTTCCCGGAGGTGCTCTGTTCTTCCAAGCAAAAAATATTGGAGATTACCATGATCAAATGAATGTAGAGACGTTCGAAAAGTGGTGGAAGACACAGCTGATACCGAACATTCCTCGGTCTTTAATTATCGTGATGGATAATGCATCATATCACTCAAGGAAAATGCATAAACCACCAAAAATTTCCAATAATAAAGCTGTGATATGAGAATGACTGAAAAAAGGGTGTAACAGTACCTGAGGGTCTCGTAAAGGTACAACTGATCTAACTTGTTACCCGCCATATGACTGCTGCTGACACAAATTTAGTGACTGACATGACTGCCTCAGAGCACGGCCATAGGGTTGTACGCCTGCCCCCGTATCACTGCCAGTATAACCCTATTGAGCTGATATGGGCTTAGCTCAAAGGCTAGGCTTCCAAGAAAATACATTCAGGAATGCAGACATGAAGCCACTTATTCATGAGGCACTTGGTACAATTACGAATGAAAACTGGAGAAATGCTGTTGCACATGCAAAAAAACTACAAGCAGATGCTACGAAAAGATATGTGGTAATTGAACATTTCATAGATTCTTTCACAATCACTCTCTCTTCTGATTATGATGATTCATGTTAATATCATACATGATGTTTGAATAGAGGAATAGGCCTACCGGGGTAACTTCTGAAAAAAAAAAGCGCACCTTGACCTTTACCTCATGGGTGGTGCAGAAATAAGGTCAAAATTTAATACGTCGATTATAAGGTAATGGAACTATTGTACTTAGGATGTAAAACTACTTGAATCATATGAACGAGAGAGATTCATAAAGTGAAAAAAATTAAAGTTTACTGAGGAGAAAGTGAAAATAAAGATTACAGGAAAAAAGGAATAATGGACAAAGAGAGAGGAAGAGAGGGAGGAGGGGAAGCAAAACACGTGGTCACCATTTGGCGTCTGGGTGTGGTGTAGGGTTGGACCAGGATTAAAAGATTGTCCTGGGGCAGACATGAGGTGAAGGTATGTCAGGTCACCCTACTGTCAGTCAGAGCTCAGAATTCGCGGCAACCCTGTACACAGGGACGGGTCCCGCCCGACATTTTAAAGAGTGGTCAGACTATACCACACCACAACACTGGCAGAACCCCAACTTCTGCACATACTATCAGAGGTTCGGACATGCTGCACGCAATTGCCACCCTCCATGTAACTGGGGTTTCGCCGCCAATTGCCGCCCTGCCAGACCTTCTCAGAAAAACGAGTAAGGCAGTGGCAACACGACGCCCTCCACGCTACCGCCTACTCAACGACACCCGACCCAAGGCCAAGCATCAACACACCTAACACCTACCCTACACGTCTGCAACCCTCGCCACCGCGCCACTATCACCTGCCACGCAACAAGCCACCAAACCTGCACGTACTCCTCAATCGACCGCCCGCACGCTCCTGAGGGTGGAGGACCTAGAATCGGGGAACAACTTCCTCGTTGACTCTGGACCAGAGGTTAGAGTTGTGTCCCCAGTGGCGAAAAACAAAGAGTGGCAAGTTTCCACGGCTTACGACCTCCTCGCTGCCAACAAATCACCCATTGCTACGTTTGGAAAGAGGAGCAGGGGCATCACCCTACTTCAGCAAGAATATGTAGTGTGGCCTTTCATCGTGGCAGATGTGCAGGCCCCCATTCTGGGCCTAGATTTCTTAACCCCTTAGGACTGATCAACCGACATGTCGGTGATAAAAAAATTAATGGTTTGCTCCGAATAACCGACATGTCGACGTACCTATAAAAAACTGTAGCGAGTAGCTAGCGAGCTGGTGTTGGTAACGATGGAAAGCTAACGTCCTTGAGAAAAGGTTTGACTGTGGTAGTGGTGTCTGGCTACTGCGTATGCTGGTAGGTGGAGCCTAGACCTACCCCCACCAACAAGGACCCCATGTATCCCCTTATATGCATGGGAATATGTTTGTTGATGTAGTTTATTTTGACTTTACAGTATTTTAGAGTTACATTGAATATTTTAGGCGTTTACATGCAGTATATTACACATAAATACGTACACACACAACCTTGTACACACCGTGTACAGTGCGTAGGACTGTGTATATACGCACACTGTACTCAAGTGGGACGTGTTTTTCTGTCTTGTGTGTGCTATCAGTGTCACACCTGATACAGGGCAGCTGGCTGCCTGGGCGAACAGTTTATCTGAGAAGCTGATAAACTGGGTCGCTGCCTTCATGGAGACGCAAGCCAAAATATACATAGGCCTACACGAATGTATACATGCAGTCGTGTATACACAAGGAGTTTCTCATATCTCTCTGCTGTCTACTATACTCCAGGAGAGTCTAGACAGACAAAATTACACTGAAATACGTTTATTATCATTGAAAACCACTTAGACACATTGTTTAGGTGTTTATTTACATATTTAGAGCGTACGCAGAGCGTATGAGGTTTTCTTTCATGCGTTTCAGGGGATATTATTTTATTTATTTTCGGACTTTGACGCTCTGTCATACGCAAATGCGTACACCTAGGAGGCTCCCGTTTTCAGTTCCTGGTGTGTAAATTCAAGCTCTTTCATTCTGTAAGAACAAAATTTGCCTACATGAATGTTGAAAATTGACCCCCAGAAGTCGGCTGGGGGGTGAAAAAAAAAAAAAAAAAAGTCGGTCCTAAGGGGTTAACTGCACATGATCTCCTGATAGACGCCAGAAGACAACGCCTCATACACCAACCATCAGGTGCCATCATATATGCCAAACACTGTAAACACCATACACCTTCCATCACACAAATTACACACTCCAACTCTCATGAATATGTAATACAAGAATTCCCTAATCTCCGTTTTACCTCATCTACACAGCTTGTGCATGATCCAGAAATCAGACACACCATTACCACGACCGGCCCCCCCTGTTTTCGCTAAACACCGGAGGATGCCCCCTGAAAGACTGGAAGCAGCCAAGAGGGAGTTTCAGGTTATGTTACAGCAGGGCATGGCGAGGCCATCTGACAGTGCGTGGGTGTCACCCCTACATATGGTACCGAAGCAGCAAGAATGCGAATGGAGGGCATGCGGAGACTACAGAGCCTTAAACACTACCTCCATTCCCAATAGATATCCACTACCGCACCTCCTGGACTTCCACTCCGAGCTCCAGGGGTGTGCGGTATTCACTAAAATTGACCTTGTTCGTGCCTTCCACCAGATTCCAGTAGCAGAGGAAGACATTAAGAAGACTGCTATCACTACCCCTTTTGGCCTTTTCGAGTTCCTTTCTATGAATTTCGAGTTACACAATGCTGCCCAGACCTTCCAGCGCTTCATGGATAAGGTGCTGCGTGGACTAGATTAAGTCGTCGTCTACATCGACGATATCCTCGTCGCCTCACACACCCACGACCAGCACAGGCAACACCTAAGAGAACTGTGCAACCGCCTGCAGCAGTATGGCCTCAAGATTCACCACACCAAATGCGTTCTAGGGGTTGAAAGCCTGGACTTCCTCGGTCACAGGGTGACCCCCAACGGCATTACCCCGCTACCCCAGAAGGTGGAGGCAGTAAGAGAATTCCCGTTACCTACCACAGCCAGGAAACTTCGAGAATTTTTAAGTGTCGTCAATTACTATCACAGATTTATCCCCCACGACGCCTCTGCTCTCTCTCCACTCCACGACCTATTTGGACAACATCAGCCACCAAGGCATTTCAAGATGTCAAACAACGCCTAGCCGACACCACCCTTCTTGCCTACCCCACACTGCATGCCCCCACTTCAATCTACACCGACGCGTCCAACGACGCTATTGGGGCTGTCCTGCAGCAAGAAGTTGACGGTATGCTGAAGCCGATCGCCTTCTACAACAAGCACCTGGAACCACTGCAACGGAAGTATAGTGCCTTTGACAAGGAATTAGTCGCCATCTATGACTCTGTCAAGAAATTTCGGCATTTCTTGGAAAGGAGGAGTTTCCACATCAGAACAGACCACAAGCCACTCACAACTGCAATGAAACAACCAGGGACAAACTGGTCCCCTAGGGTATCACATCAACTTGCATTTATCTCAGAATTTACCACGGACATCAGGCACATCAATTATTGTGAGGAGAACACCGTGGCTGTTGCCCTTTCCAGGGCACCCCCTATTATTCCATGCATATCCTCTATCCAACAGATGACGCTCCTAAATTTCTCAGCCACTGCAGCAGTGCAGGCGTCAGATGAGCACCTCAACCAACTCCTTAACGGTGACACAGGCCTGCGGCTCGAGTACATACCAGCACCGGACGGCGTAATCAAACTATGGTGCGACACTTCAAGCGGTACACCTCGGCCATACATCCCCTCTCCCTTCAGGTACAAAGTATTTAACCACTTTCACTCCTTGAACCACCCAGGTGTCGCAGATACGGCCTCATCAGCCGTAGAGCCACATGTACTGGTATGAGAAATCAGATTAAGGAGTGGGTATCAGCTTGTGTGCCATGCCAGAGAGCGAAGGTGGGGCACCACACCCGCCCTCCACTACACGACTTCCCCATACCCACCAGCAGGTTTCACACAGTCCATATCGATATCGTCGGGCCACTCCCACCATAAAGGGGGTTTCGTTACCTTCTCACCTGCGTGGATCATACTACACGTTGGTGCACCCATGACAGACATCACAGCAGAAGGTACCGCCCGCCACTTCCTCAACACTTGGGTTTTTTTTTTTTTTTTTTTTCTATATCTTTTGACACTGGACATAGGCTTCATCAAGCCCGTTACCGTGGCCAGGTCAACTGCTGCTCATACACACACGTCACGACTTCCGAACTGGTACCCAGCCACAGAGGGAGGGAAGTGAGGGTAATTCCCAAATACTGCAGCTGTTATTGTACCAGCGAGGGTGTTTTACGACGTTCGGTGGCCTTATAGTTAGTGCCTGATACTCAAATCGGAAGAGTAAATATTCTCAGGCCCTCACCTGAGAGGATCGATCTCCCGATCTCCAGGATACGAGTCCAGAACACTAACCACTCGGCCACCTCCCCTATGGAGGTTGCCACCTTCGGTCCACCAGCTGTCATCGTAGCGGACCAGGACACGCAATTCGAATCCAAGGCGTGGCAGGAAATGCTTACCTTACTCGGCACCAGAAGACAGAGGACTACGGCTTACCACCCCAGCAGTAACGGAATGGTTGAACGTCTGCACAGAAGGTTGAAGGATGCATTTCGCACCTTGCAACAAGACCAATGGTCAGACGCCCTTCCTTTTATCCTCCTGACCTTTCGTGCCACAGTGAAGGAGGATCTACACCACTCACCAGCTGAACTCGTCTTTGGAGAAGATCTCCTCCTAACCGGACAGGTCACATCTGTCACATCTCCAAACATGAACACCTCCAACCTCTCTTTCCTCCCAGCCTTGAAGGCAGCCATCTCCAGCGCTCATACAATGCAGATGAGGAAACCCAACTCGAGAACTTCCTACACACCACCGGGTCTAGACACAGCCACACACCTATTCCTGCATACCGACGCCCACAGGACACCACTGCAAGAACCGTACACTGTTCCTCACCCCGTTATCTCCAGGATGGACGATACAGTCCCAATTAAGGTGTCAGGAAATCCTTATGTCACATCCTGGGAGTGGGTCAAGCTGGCGGTCACCACTACACCCCCACACTCACCTACACCCCACTCTCAATATTCCCTCACTACAGACCACCACTCCTACCCACCCCACAACCTAATCACACATTCACGCCACAACCCTCTACTCCTCCTACCTCTACAATACAGCCTTCATCGCCATCGTCAACCCTACCCTGCTCTCGCTCGCCATCACCCATCCCTACCACACCTACCACAGGATCACAACCACCCCATCCTCCTCACACCCCACATAGCCCATATCATACCCCGCCCCGTCCCTCTTCCTCGCCTACACCGTACTCCCATCCCATACTCCCATCTCTTGTTCCACCCCTACCTATCCCCCTTCCACCCCTTACTACGACCCATATCTCCCCCACCCAGTCCTTCCCGCTTTCCCATACTTCCAACTCCACCATCCTCCCTCCCAAATCCTCCACGACACCATTAATCCCTTCTAATTTACCCCAGGACACTATCACACAACCTTTTCCAGCCACACCTCTCCGCATCTTCGACCCAGACCCCGCATCTCAGCCGCCACCACTCGCTGCCACACCTGCTACCCCTTAGGAACACCTACAGGACAATGAGCCTTCCTTGCCACCCGAGGGTTACACATCACGTGCTGAGCGGACCATACGGCAGCAATCTAAATAAGTATCCATGTTTCACAACGCATACCCACACCTCACACAAACAATATCACACACCCCCTACTACTAATTCATTATGTTTTTTATGTACACCTTACACACTACCTACACACTATTATACTACACTTATTTTATCCTTATTTGTTATTTTATATACTTTGTACATGTTTGTTCCCTCTCCCCTTCCTCCATGTATGTTCCTAATACGTCTGTGGGGAGGGGGGGTAATGTAGCGGCCACATGTGTGGCCACTCTATGTACCACACACATATGACCACTCCTGTATCACTAGGTATACCACTCCTAGATCCCTGGTCTATCTTAGCCGGCCAGGTATGCTAATCCTTGACCCATGCAGATCTAAGCCGCCCCTGGGACTATACCTACTCTCAGCCAAGCTGCCATAAGCCCCCTGGTGACAGCAGCTGTCAGGCTCGGACCAAATATAAGTGGGGCAGCCAGCCCTGCTAGGACACTCAATCCAGCACCAGCACCGAGAGAAGAAGGTCCCTGCCCACCGTCGTTCTGCCTGCCACCACACCAGCTAACTGCCCTGCATCTACCTGTGTTCCCGCTCTGATCACACAAGTAACCTCCTACCTCCAGCCAACTCTCCTGTAGCGACTACGACTCCTCTACGACACGGCACGGCACTGCACGGCACGCCAGCTTCTTACCATATTCTGTGTGACCTTTGTGTACTATCAATAAACAGTATTGTGTATCCTAGAGTCTGTTCACCCTGGGTAGCAACGCAAGGCATCCCTTGTTTCAATATCCCTAAAACACGTAGCAGATCTTCTAAAAAATATGAAGACATTTCGAAATATAAGTGTTGCAACAGACAGATAATATTAATCTTAATGCAACATGAATAGACAGCCAGTTAAACTGGCAGTAAAGTGGCAGTTGGCGAAATCGAAATTTGGAGAAAATTACTGCTTCATCGCCACCAAATTTCAGTCATATTAATATTTTTTCCTACAGAAATATATACAAGATAACTGCACTAAATGATACCTTAAAATATTATAAATGTCTGGAATTGACGAATGTGACTCTCTACTTAATTTCTTCCAATTCTCTGCTTTCTCTGACAAAAGACGACCTCCCTCCAACTTCTCTCCTCCTTCCACATTGTGGGTTGTCAAGCAGAATCATGACGGCTTCAGTCAGCGGAAATGAAGATGGATGAAAATACTTTAAAGCACGGCTGTATAGGCCTAATCAGAAGGCCTAATTTTTTCGGCAGAAGACGGTTTAATTTACTAACTTTTTTAATAATCATATTTGTCAACAAATTCATTTCTGGCCTTGTATATTCTTAGGTTGATAATTCTGGTAATTTGTAAAAGATCTTTCTGTATGGGTCGCGAGAATGATGTCATAGTAAAAACTGGGTCACGACTGAAAAAGTTTGAAGAACCCTGCTTTATACTATTGGTGATTCGGTACCGTTCATTCATTCCTCCTGACACACGTCTTCTCTATCTGATCATTCGTTTTTTTACTGGGTCACGACTGAAAAAGTTTGAAGAACCCTGCTTTATACTATTGGTGATTCGGTACCGTTCATTCATTCCTCCTGACACACGTCTTCTCTATCTGATCATTCGTTCCCTTCCCACATTACCTCCTATATAGCCCCTCCCACATTTCTCTCCTCCTCCTCCTCCCACTAACATCCCCCCCTCCCTCCACCTGCAACTGTTGCCAGATTCGACTAGGCCCAAACCAATGCTGATGGATGGGATGTGGACCCTTGAGCTGTACATTCCCCGGCATCAGCCAGCCACAGTCTGGCGGGAACGCTAATCCTTTCCCCTGTCGCAGTTTAATCCCCCCTTGGGACGCCATCGCCAGCTGCCTTCCCTTCTCCCAGGTATAATTCATATGGGTGCAGCACACCGGTGGACGCTCTGGGTTATGTGACAACACTACATCCGGGGGCTCGTACACACCTGAATAAAAGGGGCGCGCTTTTTTAGACGAGGGACTATCCTGCTAGCTATAGTACAAGAATGACCAGACCCGCTCTCTCCGTCGTCATACACCTACATATTGACGTGTTCCCGCTTCGATCACACGTAGCGTTCCTGCTCTATACAACTACAGACTCTCCACTGCAACTACCGACTCTCCACGACGCTGCATGACAGGCTGGCCTTCCTTATATCTACATGTACTGCATTACTTTGTATTACCAATAAACTGTACCATGTATTCTGGAGTCTGTTCACCCAGGTAGAAACATAATAGTCCGAGCGATGGTTAAGTAGAACCTAGCACTAAAACATATATAAGATTGTATGACTGAAATTGTATATTTCTGTGGTCCTGAGTCGAAATCCGATGGAGGCCAGACGCACAATGTTGAGCATTATTCAGTATCCAAGATGGCTGCCAACCACAGTGAGAAATAAAACAATTTTCAAAATATTAAGAATAATATTTTGTAACATCATACCAGATCATTCTTATTTTACAACTTTTACATAGATATGGTCGCAATAGACAAGAAATACATGTTCACTAACACACACACATACACATACATCAGCATTATAATATATTTATTATGGCCCATTAGTGTGCTGGACTACCTCCATGGCTGGAGTACACTCATCCTTTTCATTTGGGTGCTTCCCAAAAATCCAGATTGTATAAAAAAAATAACCCAAAAAATTCCTCGGCTATTCGTACTAGCAGATAGTTTGTTTAAAAACTAGTCTGGATATAATAGCAATAATTATAATAGTAGGTAGAATAATTTTGTTCCGGTCAAAATTTTAGTTTGTTTTTTATTAATTTTGGTCAATTCGGCAACTTCAAAAAACTCCAGATTGTTCCAAAAAATGGCCAATAAACGTCCGCATCTATTGGTACTAGCAGATAGTCTGTTTAATGGCCCAGTCTTAAGATAATAGCAATAATTATAAAAATAGTAGGTATGATAATTCTGTTCCTGTCTAAATTTTGGTTTGTTTTTGGTGGATTTTCGTTAATTCGGGAGCTTTAAAACACTTCAGATTGTATCAAAACATAGCCCATGAAATTTCCCATCTATTGGTACTAGCAGATAGTCTGTTAAATGGCCCAGTCTGGAGATAATATCAATAATTATACTAATAGTAGGTATAATAATTCTGTTTCGGTCAAAAATTGTGTTTGTTTTTGGATGTTTATGGTTGACTCGAATGCTGTAGACTAATTCTGATTATGTCAAAAGATAGCTAATAAAATTCCACATCCATTGGTACTAGCAGATAGTCTCTTTAGTAGTCCGATGAGCGGAAAAACGCACTAACGTCGATCCCATATTTTCCATCTCGATAAAGTTTTATCTTTTTTTTTTTTTAGTTTTTGTATAATTTTGGATTATATTTCCCGCGTGGAGATAGTGTTTTGGCGATATGTTTTGTTGTGATTGGGCAAGGAACCTGTGTGTAAAATGGTCATGTATGGAAAGCGATGGATGGTGTGCAGGCATTAAATAAAAAAGAAAATTATTATTATTGTTGTTGTTATGTATCTATCAATTATAATTATATTCTAATATATTTATTAATTATTATTATTATTATTATTATTATTATTATTATTTTATTATTATTATTATTATTATTATTATTATTATTATTATTTTATTTTTATTATTATTATTATTATTATTATTATTATTATTATTATTATTATTATTATTATTATTATTATTATTATTATTATTATTATTTTATTTTTATTATTATTATTATTATTATTATTATTATTGTTATTATTATTATTATTATTATTATTATTATTATTATTATTATTATCATTAATTACTGATTAAGCATTATTATTATTATTAAACTCTGTATCTATCAATTATATATTTTAATTTATTTATTTATTATTATTATTATATATTCATTAATTATAATTCTATCTGTTAATTCTTTATATCAGCTCTCACGATGATTTTACTATGCATATAAAATATATAAAATATATAAGATATATAAGAAATGTAATTTAGTATTGCCATTGCTTTTCCTCACTAAGCATGAGTCCATAGTACCCTTCCGCATAGTAAAGTAGTTACCAGCTATTTCTTAATGTTATTAAATATGCTCAACATTTCGGAAGTGACCTCCATCTGATTTGAAATAAGCAGCAGTTGATTGACAATTCCTTGAAAAAAAAAAACATTTATTTATCTTTCAAAGCTAGGTAAAAAATATTTTGCATAATGCTACGCTCGGACTATAAGGACTTCCTTACTGTTTTAATATTAATGAGATCAGGGATATGCAAACCATAGATAGTGAGGATGATCATGTTCTTACTGCCTTTCATCTTTGTTACTCTTTGGACACTATCAGAGCACTATGCAAGAATATCTTTTTCTTAATATTCATACATGTTCTCCTGGTATATACGTCCTATGGTATGATTTAATGTCCGATAAGGTTTGATCGATTCAAACATTACATCAGAAGGGCAAGGGAGATTTTTCCTTTTGCTTTTATATTCCTAGAGTGCTAGAGTACTCCTGTTGAAAAGAAATAAGCAAAACTCTGACATTGCACTATTACAAGCTTACATGATGTATTAGAGTAAACCAGGCAGTGAACTTTATAGCTTGCAATTAAATTTATCTTCATAATTTTCCAATACACTACGAATTGCTAATGAAAAGCGAGTATAAATATATATCACAATATTTACTTACGGTGAAAACTTCTCAGGAAATAAAGGTACATGAGAAGTATGAGTTAGTCCTTGGGTATGGGTCCAGAAGGCTATCTGCACAATATGGTACCTTGGGGAAGTGTATGGCAGTACCACATTCACACTCGCTCTGTCAGGGGTGAGACATTATGGTCACAGGGTTCGCAAATAAATGTATTCATATAATCTGCACCTATCCACTTATATAGTTAGTGATAATATTGACTATTGGTGGCAGCCACATAATTTCCTAATATATATATATATATATATAATGTGTGTGTGTGTGTGTGTGTGTATGTGTGTGTATGTA